>JAUZNJ010035525.1:0-12225 GCA_034780135.1 Jordanella pulchra
AGATTTAAATTCAACTGAATCAGTACTTACTGGGTAGAACTGTACGAGGAGTTTCTGCAGAATCAGCAGGGATCAACAGACATATTAAAAATAAGGAAAAGACGCATTTTTGAACACATCTCTTTGTCACACAGCAGTTTCTGTTGAGTGGATGTTGCAATAAATAACATTTGGTGTAACTGGTCACCTTGAATGTTGGACTCATGGGGCCGTAGCAGTTTAATTGCTCCTCCCCTTCGTTGTACCCTGTCAGCCCAGTGCTCATCTCCTCGCTCCATCTTCTTTGAGTCTCCTCAGATCTCTGAAACAAAAGGTTGATCCGTAAGTGTTGCAGTTTTTTTCTGAGAGGGCCTCCCCCATGATTATTTGAAACCAAATTCAAACCTCATGACAGGAAGAGTATGGCATAAAATAAGCAGCTTTACAGATGTGTTCATTTGGGTTATGTGAACTATTGGGTTTAGGGGCACAAGACTAATGAATAACGGGAAACAAGCTGGTGGTAAAAAAAAATGGAATTTGTTCCAGGATCTTACATCATTGTTGAGTTCATCAGGTAACATTTCATTATACATAGCTTTCCGTGAGCCAAAGCAGCATTCTTCTGATTTTATTACTTTCAACTTTGAAGCCAGACTTGGGCATGTTATAACAGGCCCACATGTGTTTGAGTCATTTATAAAACACAGAAGATAAATGAGGGCCGCTCATGAAATGTTTCACTTACCTTCTAAAGTATGTATTTATAGACCGGTAAAGTTAAAAAAAAAGACTCTTATCGAACATCGTTAAAACAAATTTTAACTGTATATTTTGTAAGAATGCGGATAAAACTCGATATATATTTGAAAAGGCACCTCTCTTGATAGCTGTAATTTAAATTATTCACAAGCCATCTTTTTCAAGAATTTTCAAAATACCATTTTCTACAAGTACAACTGCAGATACGTCCTGATTGTAATTTCTAATCTTAACTCTTTTCATTCATCACATATTTAGCATCAGGTTAAAAAAACCTTTTTAGGGTCAAACCAGAAAAAAAGTAACTCTTGGTGGACACATTGAGTTTCATTTACACAGCAAATTGTGTCCATGGAATAATTTATAATAAATACATCACTGCAGAACAGATAAAATCATGAATAAAAACAGGGTAGTTTTATGAATATACTTAGCAAAGGGAAACTTCCAGCTGTCTTCTTTACTGCTGCTTTGTGACGTATGTCTTTATCACAGACAAGACCATTAAGTTGGTTCATAATAGTATTTTTAATGTTAGCAATTATAAAAAAAATAAGTTTTAGCGTAAACTGAATGTATTATTTTGATTGGTAATTAGTTTGGAGGCTACTAAATAATGTTATTAAATACACTGCAGAGGTTTTATATTAAAAAAATAAAAACATCAGGATGTGAAAAATGTACGGAAGTGGTAAAAAACACAACAATTCCACATAAATGAAATGTCAATGGTTTTTGCACCTGCAGAAAATAATATCATCAAGAATAAATCTAAGGTAAATGTTGCAAACCTTGTTTTTCATTGCATAATAGTCCTCCTGTTCCTTCTCTGCTGCCCGGTGTGCCCCTTGCTTTCGGATGTGGAGATTTTCCTTTTCTTCACCTGTGGAGCTCAGCTCTTCTTCCACCTGCACTTCTTCAGTTGAGCCCATCAGCAGTGTCTGCTTTACATTGTCCTCATTATCCTCTTCCTTCCTCCTCTGCTCCTCTTCCAGCCTGCTAGGTCCACCACTTTGGTCCAAGTTCCTGAGACAGAAGTGAAATCGAAAAATAACAGCAACATAAAATATTATATACATTTTTTAAAGCAGTTTGGAAAGTATTTGAGTACCTCAGGTGATTTCACCGAACTTCAGTGGAGTTCTCATACTTTAGTCAGTCGATTCTATGTTTAAACACCACATTTATTTTCATTTTACTAAATCTACCTACCTCATTTAGGTCCACAGTCTGCAGCAGTTACTCAAGGTTATGATCTGCTTTCATGTGTTTATACAATTATAACGAGAAACCCAAGTGAAAATTTACAGACACTTAACAAATACTTAGACCGACCGTGTCTTCATTGTCCCTGCTGCCAGGTATGACGTCCTGTCTGCAGAGTGTCCTCCAGCATGGTGTTGCCTTGCATCCTGTGACAGGAAGACAGAGGAGCTGTATGATGTCCTGGCAGGAGTTTTAGAGCTGAATGTCTGGAATATGCCAAAGAAACAATGAAAATAATTTTATAATTTGGTGATTCAGGAATTTGTGTCTAAGCAAACACAACTCATAAATCGACAGAAACTAAAGTTAAGTAATGTACAAAAAAATGTTTTGAGAGCCTTTTTGACATACGAATGATGACCTGATGGTGAAACTGATGGGGAACCTATAAAGCTGAATTTCTTAGTTATCAAACTCTGCTTTAATTACCTGATCTTATCTTGGCTGCATTTATTTTCAGAGGTTTTTTTTTTCAATTAAAGGCTGCATTTGCATGCTTCCAATCTTAAAGGGAAAATATAGTATGGCAAACACAAAGAAGAGGTAAACCTTTTCTGAATGTTGTGTTGAAGCTTCCTCAGTTTCTCTTCCATGCTCCCCTCTTCCCTCCTCTTTATTCAGTTCATGCTTATAGTCCCCAGGAAGTGATGCTGCAGAGGGTTTCGCCTCCTTCGTCCTGAAGTTATCTAGCACTTCCTGCTCATTCCGGTTTTCCAACCTGTGGCTCCAGTCGCTGAAACCTTCGTCCTCCTCCAAGACAAAATAGGAGGGTTTCACCTCCTCATCAGACCTAAAGATAGAGCAAACGCGTTTGGAAGTTAGGCTCTGTTTTCCCTCCAGAAAAAAAGCAAGAAACAGCAGAAAACTCAAGGAGCCCATTACCTGCAGGATTCTGTGGGATTATTATAATGCAAATATGCATGTAGACTTTGAAAACAAGAATTACTGCTGTCCACAAAATATTTATCAATATATTATGGTGCGTTCTTTTAAAAAGCACAACGAGAAAGAAAGTTTGCAATTTTCTCACATTTTTTATATCAAATAAATTTTGATATGAGATTAATCTAAAATATAAAAAAAGTTAAACTTTTATGTAAATTAATCTGGTACAGTCGACAGTTACCTCCTGGGCAACAAAAACTGCCATTAAGCATTTCTGATTACTGGTTATGAAGGATCTTAGTCCACTTCTCTTTGCAGAATTGTTATGCATCACCAGCTGGAAAAAGTTAGGGTGCTTTCAGGTATGGGCTGTGACTTTAATGAATTTTAATCATCAGTGAAGAACATGGATTGGTATTGCATGTTTTACTGATGACCATCTTGTTTTCCCCATCACCTTAACCTGATGTATGATCGCTACCACAAGGTGGTAGTAATGTACCTAAGCCTCACCAAATCCATCCACTTACCTGCTTATCCTTACAGATATTAGCTCTCCAGCTACCATTGATTAAGATGGAGTATAGCTTTGACAGGAGGGCAACAAGAAACAAACGCTGACAACACAAAATACCTAAGGAGAATTTAGAGAGTCCACTTAACCCTACAGCCATGTTTTTGGACCATGGTAGGAAGCCATACCATCCAAACAAAATCACATGCGCTGTACTGTCCACCCAAAAAAACATAAAGGCTAATGCAAACTAAACTGATAAGGTCTGAAGCACCTTACAGTGATGTGTTCTAACAAAAGTAAAACTAGAATTGTGGAACAGAACTGTCTTTCCACCTGCAAGATTAATGACTGCAAACCTCAGGGGTTGGGTTCAATCACATCAGTCCATAGGATTACAACATGACCTTCTTCAAGATTCTGGCAAAATAATCATATACGCTATTAATTCGCCTAAAAAAATGCACAAAGATGTGTGCTAAAGATACCCAGAACAAAATGTTTAAATTTGTCCCTTAAAATCCACCCATAGAGGAGCAAGTTCGTTTTTATCTGTAAGTTTTTTTATTTTCATCTGCTCCAGTTTTATAATTTCCATCAGCACTGAATAGTCTTGATGAAAGATGTTTGAATTAAAATGCTTATATTAGGTTAATTAAAAAAAGACACTAGAGTGGAAGATTATCTTTACCTGTAGGCGGAGAACCACAGACCCTTGCCTCTGTATGTTCTGGGTTCGTATGGCCTCAGTCTACAGATTTATTCATTCAAAAGGGGGGTGTAACCCTATTACAATGTTTCTAAGAATGGAAGTTCAAAAACAGATGTGCAAAGCTTACAACATATGGTCAAACAACCGGATCCTCTGATGTTCAGGGTCCAGCTTTGATTAATTATAGCTCTATTGTCCTTAAGTTCTCCACACAGGATCTTCTTCTTCTTATCATGAACTGGCCACTCTCAGGAATTGAAGTAATCATCATAAAACCCATCACCTCAGGAACTTGTTTCATGATAAGGGTCCTGGAGCAATTCCTCTTCCCCTCAGTCTTCTTCTCTAATAATCATTTGTAAACAAAGCCTCAGTGTGCTTATACAATAAATCAAACACCCCCATGACCCTGGTTCCCCTTCTCATGGTGATACAGACTGAAGGAATTTAAAATCGTCTCCTTTCTTCGAGAATATATAGGCCTATGTATGTTAAGAAATGTATCTTACTACTACAAATTACAGTAAAAACACATCACTATCATTTCTAAAAATCATCTAAGCAAACATTAAATAGAAACACTACAATTATTATGTTATTCTAACAGCTTACAACTTTTCCTTGAAATCCATATTCACCATTTTGTTTCCTATTTCTGAAGTGCAGAAGGAATTTCATGTTTAAGGTGAACAAATAAAGTAATTTGAACCGTCTGAATGTTTACTTGCTAGTGCCGTTGCTCGACGTCTTAATCACAGATCCGAGGCTTTCTAATGTTGCACAAATGTTTAGAAGGAGCTAAAATAGGGGCTGCAGATGGTAGACTGGGCTTGTGCCATCAAGCTCATTGTCAACAGAGACAGTAACCACGGAAACATGAAAAAGAGAGGCAAACTGTCTCCAGTTTAAGGTCACATTATCAGGGAATCTACCTCTTTTTACCTCCTTTTAAAACATGTAATCCCTGCAATGTCTATAGTCGCCTATATTGACTTATATTTTGTTGTTTAACCAGTCGATTTTTTTTTTGGTTCACTTTAAAGACATTTTAAACACCCTTCATTTTGTTGTGCCTCTAACTATGATAATAATAAAAACATTTCTATTCAGTTATAGTAATGGTAATACATAATACTGGTGTTTGGTTTAATTCAAGCAGGCTGAATCTTTTAAAATACCCTTCTTTGAAACTGACCCATACATTAGTATATTTTCTTTATGTACAAACATTTGGTTTTCTACTAACATTTTAAAACACAATAGTAACAGTGGTTAGAAAAAAGAGTTTACTCTCTTTCATGATTTCTTATTTATTTTGCATATTTTTCACACCTAAATGTTTCAGAACAGAACATAAATATTAGGCATAGACAACATAAGTAAACACAAAATGCAGCTGCAATTTAGAGATTTTTATACTTAAAAAAAATTATTAAGACCTGTCTGATAAGGTGAAGTACACCAGAAGATCCCCAAAAGCTAAAGATAATGTTGTGATATCTGTGAAGATTCTCAGTCATCCAGATCATGGTCAAGCTTGGAAAGTTCAGGTTAGGCAACTGGAAGTCCGTCCAGTTTAGGCATAATGTCGTGATACAAAAAAATAAGGAAAAAATTAAAAGTAAAAGTAATTAAGACCTTTCAGTATGGAAAGGGTTATAAAGCCATAGGCTTTGAGACTCCAGCAAACCACTAAAAAGTCCTTAAATTACCAGAAAACTAGTTTCAGAATCTAGCTAAAAAAAAAAATAAAGCAGTACGAAGCAAATTTTATTAAGACCCTATCATCATATATTTTGGTTGTGATCTCTATTTGAGCCAGCTAGCTTGTGTCAAATATCACCGTGCCCTAATGACACCAAAATAATTCAACCCTGCCACCTGCTGGGAGATGTCACTTATGCAACTGTTAGAACACATTTAAAAATTTCTTAAATCTAACAATGAACAGATCAAAGAAAATGAATCAAGAACTAAATGACCTGATCAGAAAACAACTGATAACAAAAACACCTCATGATAATTTCTTGTAAAGTCTTAACACATAAAGTTATTAGACTTTAAATGCTGATTAAGCATAAAAGTCTCAGAAAAAGCTTGCAGAGTAAAAGGCGAAGAATCTAATCAAATATTATTATTATATAGTGAGGAAATTAAAAGGGAAAATGTTCAACAAGCATTCAAAACATTTATTTAAATAATAATAATGAAAAGTAAGTTATGTTTTCTATCTTAAAAGAGGGCTTTTGGTGCATAGTTAGAAACCTAGAGCCTTGGCGCTTTAACGTTTTCTCTGTAAAAAGTTTCTGAAATGATAAAAATGTCTTTGTATCTTGGAGGACTGCAATAAGTACAGTTTTGTAATACTCACTCTGTGTTGTGTGTAATGTTGTCCTGTTGCTTGGGCTCTGGGAAGCAGAGGATCCCTTCTTCTCTCTGCTTCTCCCTGGCTTTCCTTCTTCGCTCTCGTTCAACCTCCTCTGCATCCTCCTGGCTTCGCTGTGCCGTCACCCTACAGCAAACAAGGACAGCAGCAACCAACAACAGACCATCACTGCTTAGTTTTAAGGTAAAAACTGCACTTAAATGAATTAAAGAGTTCTTTCTAATATAAAAGTATTGGAAATGTTAAGTGATATTGTTCAAAATGTGACTACATCTCATGTTTGAGGCAAAAAGGTTATCATCAGGGCAACTTGGACTCATGCACAGGAGAAGAGAACCCTAAGTGTAAACCGCTACATAAAAATACTGACTTAAGTAGAAAGCCCTTTCACTATTGACAAATCCTTGCTCAGATTAATATATTATAAGATTAAGGTTCTAAGCTGCTTGGTGGGATCTATTAACAGTAATCAGAACAGTAATCAACAAACATTTTGGATTTTTGTATGTGATTTGATTTGAACAGAGTAAAACTATTTTATTGACCCAAACCTACAATGAAATAACATTAATTTAATTAAAGTGTTGCACAATGGTATGAAGGAGATTCATTTATGCATCATGGATGGTCTGTGGGTAGTTTGTTCCTTTAGTCAATAGTTTCCAAGAACCTTATTTCCCTTATTTACATACAAATGCAAAGCAGACATTTGATTTTTTTCAGGTCAACAAGGGTCAGAAAGCATCTCACTGAGTCCTTTTTTATTTCTGTGTCCAAACCTTATGTGCTTATCCAGTTTGCTTATTAACCATCTCTATCATAAGAAGTTCTCTATTTTAATCAGAGTGAATCTCTGGATTGTTGTATAATCCATATTTTGCAATGAGAAAAAAATGAGAGCAAATCATTACCAGCTTGCTAACTGTTGGTTTGGGTCAGTATCTGCATTGCTAAGCTTCTTATATTACTATATTTTTTCCGATTGGTAGTAGAGGTTCCTTTTTATATTGAAACCCTGGTGCAACAGTTTCCTACAGGATCAGTAAAGTTTTTAGCTTATCTAGCTTTTAACAGTTTCCTGCTCATGTCTTCTGATGAGGTGAAACTTTCTGTGGCTAAACTACGGGAGAGAAAAGTTGATATAAAACTTCAGAAGGACAGCCCATAACAGATTTACACGTGTTTTGATGTTGTTGTCCTCTGTTGTTCTTTATTACATTTAATAGGGAAAATAATATGACTACTTGAAATTATCCAAGGATTACATACACTGTGGATTATTTACAGAGAAAATGTTTAAAAGGTAGTTCTCAGACGTGCATGTTATGTCTCCTTTTTTAATCATATGATGTTTGTATCTGACTTGCTGGGGAATACAAATTAAAAGCATGTTTTTGGCACAATATGAAATTTTGCTTTAACCCCTTGATGCCCATTGTTGCTAATATGCAACAAAAGCTTGGCAAGTATTAATTTTAACACCAAGTCTTTTGAGAACCTAACTCTTTAATTACACTAGGCAGTTTAACTCAGCAGTAATAAATTAACACCTTACTTTCAAAATTACAACCCCCCAACACAGGAAATTTAACACATTTTATTTTTCTATACAGGTAATAATGAAAACGAAAACTGACATCCAATAAAAATGTCTGATTCTCCAGCATAAAAATGAGAAACTATTTATAATTGAAGATATTTACAAAATTATATCCTAAAACATTTCTGTTTTTCATTCTCATCGGTAGCAAATGCAATAGTGGAAAAGTTTTGTCGGAGGATCTTTTCAATGAGTTTAAAGGGGAGAAGAGAAAAATCATCACATTCTTTTTGTGTTGGTCTCCACTGGGACAAATTAAACAACAATAACAGCTTTCATCATGCAAGCACATCTGGATAAACTTGATTCAGCTGCTGAGCTGTTTCATTTAATGTGAACCTTATGAGAAAGAAATACAGGAACTGGTGAAGGAGTGGCAGCTTAGGTAATGGTGCAGAAGCAGGATGGATGAGCAGCGATTCTATCAAAGGATTTGGGTTGTCTTTTTTTCCCTGACTGCATATCCGGTAAAAAAAAAAAAAAAAGAGACAATTCTTATCATAACAAAGTTCTTTTGTTTAAGGAGCAGTCATGGAGCTTATTCCTTCGGTTTTCAGTTTTAGTGCCTAAAAGTCAGAATGACTTGGAAACAAGTTATGCTGCTTGAAGTTATTCCCACTTACACGTCACAACAAAAACATCCCTGTTCAGTAGTTATTGCTGTGTTCCTTGGTCTCGTAGACGCTGTTTGTTAGATAATGTTCACTAAGATCTGAAAAAGTTTGATTTATAATGTCCTCTACGTATTAAAAATCTTATCTGTCAGCTTTTAAATTAATGCATCCCTCCCCCCAATACAGAGATACATTAAATTCAAAAGTGTGCTGGATTAAATAATCCACATCCATTAGTATGAAAGTGTAAAAATATTAAACACTGTTGGTAAATAGAGTCAATAAATAAATAAAACAGGACTACAACTTGTATTTCTATACAAAGTAAGGTTTGAAATAAGATTAAAAAAGATTAAAAGCTGAATAACAAATTAGCAACCTTGGGATCTAATACATCTTAGTGTGGAAAACAATAATTATGAAAAGCATCTTAAATTACTTGAAACATAATTTAAAAAATCACTGTAGCGTAGCACTATGTGAGCCCTCTTAGCTCACATGGTCACTGATGAGAAGGAGATTTCATGGGACAAAAGTGAGTAAAAAAGTAAGTCCTGGTTTTGCTGTAAATTATGGCACTAATACCAGGCCATACTAAATTAAAATGATGTAAGAGGGCTGCATTGCCCATTATATGGGGGTTGGTGAGTCAACTGGGATAAAGTTTAGTCTGTTTCTCTTCACAGCTGACTGAATCATCTCAAAGGGATAAAAGCATGAAATCCTTAAAGCACATATTGATTGGTTTCACATTTTAAACCAGTCACAACAATTTATAGTCTCTTATAGGACATAAACCATTTCTGCAAAGCATGACAAGAGGTTCTTGGCCAAATTTTAGGGATGAAATCCATGTGTTTCAATCTTGGAAAGTTCAGTTTAGGCAACTGGACGTTAAGTTTTCTAGAAGACGTCATGTCTGTTTGCCTAAACTGTTCCTTCCAAGCTTGACTTAGAATCTTCACAGACATGTATTTCAATGTTCTGTGGAATAAGGAATGTAATTTTTAAGGTAATGTATCTATATTTTATGTAAAGAGAATGTAAGGAATCAATTGACTTATTACCCAAATTGAAATGTGCAAGAAAAATGTTTTTAGAATATCATTTAAAGTGATTGGAAAAGTATGTCTCTCTCAGATGGAAACAGTAGGCTGGTGGTTAAGAGCACCTGTTTCAAGTTAAAGTTTCTATTTGTATAAACAATTACCCTTCAGGATGCACTCTTTCCCATAACTATATTAAAGAATTAGTCACTAAACATACAGTCTACTGCACTCTATGTCAAACCACTGAAAGAATTGACTTTTATTAATACACAGGAATTGCATTATGCCTACCTCCTTTTAATTGTCAGCCTAGAGAAGTCTGGAATAGGTTGTGGACATATGAAAAAAGTGACAGTGTTTGGGGTTAATACAACATTTTCTGTTATCTCTGTAATTTCCTTTTGTTGTTGCTTTATCTACTGTAATGTTTTGCCTCTCTATTGTCTCACTCTTTGTCTATAAGTAAAGTCTTTAGTTTATTAAAATATATCCTTTAAACATGTACCTGCTCAGATCCGACAGAAACCATTCACTTTATCATCAGATGTTCAATTCGCACCACCTGTCTCTACCTTCAAACAGATTTTCTCTAATGAATATTGTTTTTTTAATGGGGTAAGATTAGGTTCTGCATTATCTAACGTTATACAATAGGACTGGGGGCCTGGTTATCTTAAAAAAACAACAACAAAAAACAAAAAATGCAACCTCCTGTACACTTCAGCAACAATAGAAACAGACCGTATGTGATGGACTATCTTATTAAAACATATGACATATGGTGTGCTGGTCATTGCTTTGTTTTTATTGTGTGATTTTTCTCTCCTTTTTTTCATCTTCCGAATGCAAAGGCAAAGTTATGTTATTAGAAATCCAGCAGGACTAGCCTGACCTGCTATCATAAAGCCACCAGTTGGGTTTAAAGTTTCTCTTAGTTTCCAACTAAGAGAAACACGGGGGAGGCAACTTGCCTTTTGGATCTTTTGTCCATTAACTTATTCATTTCCATCACACTAGTTATTCTACAGTTGCTATCTGTATCTCCAAATCTGTTTTCACCATCAAAATGAAACTTTTGTATTCTTAATAACCCTTCCCTAGGAATTTTTTTTTTGAAAAGCACTTGAATCTGTGCTTTAGTTTGCACACATAATCAAGTTACGTCTTGAGCAACCTATAATTAAAAACTACTAAATAACATAGTCTTTGGTCAAGTCTTATTTAAAAGGTAAGATGTAGATTTGGTCAACGCTGGTCAATGCTGAGATTTTTAAGTTTTTTAAGTTTTATATTTGTAGCACTTATTTAAATACAAGAAATTGCTGCCAGTTTAATGTTTTAGATATTCAACAACTTTTCACAACAATGGGAATTCATTTTTTTCATAAAAGTTCTTAAATTCATTTGTATAGCACTCTTTTTAACATTTGACTCGTTTTCTTGAAAGAAGCTGATGAAATATAAAAAAACAGCAGAACCTGATTTAACAGTTGAGGAGAAATGAGGACTAACACAAGTCATTGTTAACAACTTTAACATAAACAGTGTGTAAATCTTAAATGGGAGTTTTTTGTTGCAAAGGTTTGTTAATGATAACATTTGATCTCAAAACAAGTTGCGTGCTTAACGTGACATCGACCTACTTGTTTGCACCTTGTGAGTTACCTGCAAACTGTAAAGGCAAACATATAATAAAACATCTGTTCTATAAAACTGGCAGGACGTGCTCAGTTTATTGTCTGTTTTAGCTACCTTTGTCATTCACAAAAAATGCAGGGCTGCAGTGCACATGTAACAACAGTCATAGTGCATGGCAGTCTGGCACTGCCAATTGTCCCTTAGGTATTATGGGACATTTAACTGGATGATGTGGAGCTTTTATGTGCAGAAAGCAAATTATAGAGGAGTTCTGTCCGACAAACATCACATTTTCCACCACTTCAACAATGAGGCAATGAAGTCTTTGGGGACGGCCTTCTCTTTGTGTGTGTGTGTTAGCAGGAGGGGGTTCTGGACCCAGCCAGATGATGTCATGGCTATTAAGGAGGACGCACTTATAAAGGAACCCATTGAATTGAGAGTTATGTGTCATTTTCATTATAGTTATTTCGTAATACTGTTGATTAGAAACATGAGAAGTAACAACACTTGTCTGTCTGTAGATGAAAGTTAAAGTAATACTAGATCAATACTTCAGTCAAAAGTCATGGATTGTTACTTTAAAGTCTCCTTGAATGAAATTTATAGGATAGTGCTTTCTGAATGTGCACCAAATGACAGCTTTAAACAGTCCAATTAGACTTTTCATGCTAATACATTTTAACAATTAAAAAACAAGTAAAAGTCTTTCTTAGAACCTTTTTATTATATATTTTTAATGTTATTTCATTTTGTTTTGATCGAACAAGACCAATTCTTTCTGGCAAATCTCAGTTGTTTTGTTAACAGAGTTTAGGAT
>JAUZNJ010035526.1:0-12225 GCA_034780135.1 Jordanella pulchra
ATGTTTACAATTTAAAAAAAGCTAATACATACAGCAAATTGAGTTTTATGAATTTTATGAACCAGATCACTTGAATAAAAAGGACAAAGAAATGTCATCATCAGTCTTATCTGCATTACCAACCCCTCACAAACAGGCACAGATGAGTACATAAATAGCAAAATAACAAGCACTTATAATTAATAAACTGGACAAAGCAAATCTTTCCTTATCATAGAGGCTACTGTATAATATTAAACAACAGTTTTGTCTTGTGAAGCACAGGCTGACTTTCATGCCTAAACTGTGGCGTTTAAATCAATTAAGTGTGAACATGATTTAACTTCAATATATCATTTGAAAGTATAATTGCCCATAGGGATTAAAATGAACTCGGTGAGCCACAGTATCACCCTACTGTGCTTCCCATGTTGGGAAATGTCCAGTTTTAAGGATTAATTTGCATGTTTGAGGAGGAAGTCTTAATCTAAATCTTAAAGGGCATTAAAAGAAGAAAAAAAGACAGCACTTGTTCCCCATCGATTGCCACTTTACTAAATTCTTCACCGTGCAGAATTCACAATTACATCTTTCCCGTTGCATGATTCCTATCACTCTAGCGGCTGTGCAGGGAGCATTTCACTGTGCATATTAATTATAAAGAGATTTGGTTAAATTAGGTTACAGCAGTAGCCATGCTTGCTAAGACAGGTCATTTGAGCTAAGAAGTGAAGGCTCCAAAGCCTGCTGTGAGCACCTCAGCTCTAGTCAGAAGGCAATGGATTGCAGTGATGGAGTCCTAATGTGATTACCAGATCAGTAATAAATGCCAATTTCTCACTGGCTACTGCAGAAGTTCTTAGGCAGCTCACATTTAGATTAAAATACATCTATTAGATTATGTTTATAACAGATTAGAAACTAGTAGCAGCCAATTACTAGTATTATGTTTGGCCTACAACTGTTATTTATTCATTTATTTTTATGAAATGTCAAAAAAAAATGTTATCATAAGAACTGAAAATGTTTATCGATCCTCAATTATTTAACAGTCATGTCCAGATATACATATTAGACATTTAATAAATGTTTATTTATAAAGGTTTATACATTTCTAAATACAAAGTGTTTAATATCAAAAGTGTTTTTTTATAGTAAAGCACTTGGTAGCAGCAGTAATAACCTGGTCAACAGAGGACTGGCTATGTTAGGCTATGTTATACCTGAACAAAAACACATGACCATCATATTGCACATTCATATAGGCTAGATGCTAAGAGATGGAGTGATGGCTAAGTGTTTATGGCTTGCAGTTCAAATGCAAATTTTTTATTCAATGAAGTTAAGAGAGACAAAGGAAGACAAACAACAGAGGTCTCTGACATTATGTGTATCTTTTTTCTTTGACTCTTATGGAAGAAAACTAATGTACAGGATAGCTCTTGATGATCTGTTTCTGCAATTTAATCCATTGTACTGATAAGCAAATAATAAAGACCTGATTGTGAGGAAGCAGACACTTTCTATATACTTACAAATATCTTGTCATTTTTAGGGGAACCTAAAAATTTGATACTGATGTAATACTCACGGACAAAGTAAAGTAGTTAGACAGCCAGGAATCCAGCACTGAAAAACCTTTTTGGTGGAAACTTCAGACTGAAATCTAGTTTTAAAAACTGATCCCAATCCACACATGTTAACTTAATATTTACTACATATTTAACTACATATTTACTTAAGGTTTTATAGAAGCCTTTCGGGCTTTATATTTAGCTTCACTGATTAAATACTATATGTTATGGGAACGAGTTAAGCATAGGTTTATAGCAAACATTTAAAACTCAGCCTGTTTGAAAACCAGAAGTTCAGCTTATCTCAATTTGCTTAGCCAATGACATTTTTGAATAAGAAATCCTGATATACGCAAAAACTATATTTCTGTGATATATTCAGCATACAGTAGCACGCACCTGCAGCAACTCTGTGTCCTTGACATAATTACACTTGTATTGCTACAGAGGTCATAATTCATTCTCTCTGTCCTGAAGTTTCATGCAAAGAAACAAAAATCTCAACATGCTAATATCCAAACTAGATTTGTTGTGCTGTTGAGAATGTATGAATTAAGCCCTACTCAGTATGTGAAGTGATATCCAAATTTTGTATTGTGTCCTTTTGAGGCATACCTAACAAGTTTCCACATTCTGATTAGCTCAGCAGAACTCTGATAGTTTACCTTGATAAATTAGAGGAGGCACGATTTAATGAATGGAACACAGAGGTCACCTTTGTTTCTTGGGGTGATACAATAAGAAAAAAACAAACAGATTTTTCTTACTGCCACATGCCTCTCCTTAATAATCAGATTTCTCATCCTCCTTGTAATAGAGGGTGCACAGAATCTCATTACCTTCTCTCGCTGAAGGGAGAGAAGCAACACTTCTTCTTTGATTCCACCGTTGAAAAAAGAGGAGGGGTGAACAGCGGTGGTGGTAGAGAAAGCATGGGACACGTAAAGTTCTGCTTATTTGCACATACATTGACATCCCCTTAAAGATATGTAAATGACTCAGGCAAAATCCAAATGCTAAAGCCCAGACCATTAGTTTTCCACTTCATAATCTCCACATGGGGCCGTTAGAGGGATAATGTACCATACAATGCATGGTTTACTTTTAATTAATAGGAAAAATGTATTTTGAATTGAATATTAAATCTAGATTAATGTGGAAAAATCCCCCACTTCTATGAAAATGTATTGCTTTTTGTGAAAATGAGACACCAATACCTATGCAATAAAACATATTCAATACAAATGACATGTTTTAAAAGGAACAATAAAAAAGAAAAGGCAAAACGGTAAATGATATTTTAAAAGCTGCAAATTAGAAACAAGGAATTTCTTTTTGCACAATAGAGGGGTGCCCATAAACAAACTGACTAGCTCAAATAACTTAGACTTTAGACAAACTCTAATGTCATTTTTTATACACACGGTGAAGCCAAAATGAAATTTTGTTGCATACAGCTTACAACAAGGCAATGAGATTGCAACAAAAATAGAAAAGCAGTGCAACAATAAATGAGTTTAGCTACTTAGGGCTATTAATAACAGAACAAACAATTACAATCATGTCATTAGCTGACTGCACACCATGCATATTTTACTCTGAGGTATATGTTAACATTAGCAATTTAACATGTTCATAATGACATGGTTTAACTATCATTTGTTTATTGTTTAGAATGTTTATAACTCCCTCTGTGAGACTGTCCTTAATATTCTTGGAAAATACTTTTGATTCCACAAAACTATCTGGTAGAAATATATATTATGCTTGTTTATTGAAGGACCTATGATCAAGCATTTCCTTTGAGCTGCTCTCACACAGTTATCCTGTAAAGAATGATGACATATCCCAAGTGGCATTTTATGTGTTTCTGAAAGTGAACAAATATGTTTGAAAAGGATTTTGTTAGACATTAATTTACATTTATGAAGTTCATTTTTTTGTTTTCTATTAGGGTGATTTGTCTTAAATTAACTCTTCAACTGCTTAGTTAATAAACATGTTACAAGTATAGCAAATAAAAGATTTAAAAAATGTTTTTTTTATTAATTGACTTTCTTGCCATCTTGGGCTGAAAGTTCAGCACTCTATATCAAGTGTACAAGTTCCCCCATGTGGTTACAAGTAAATAAAATAGCTGAATTGTTATAATTAGCCTAATTGTTCACAAAATAGGTTCTACCCTGTTATGGATGCCACTTTAAGAATTTGGTTTGCTGATGTGAATTGATCCTCATATATGCAAATAAAGAGCAGGCAGATAGCATGAGTGATGGTATTACAGCAATAACCATGTAACATTTGAATTGATGTTGAAATAGTAGTTTTATTGTGCAACATTTATGGTGCACTTCTGTGTAAAAGCATACAAGGCTTTCGCAACGTAAAACATAAGATTGTAACTTTTTTACATGTAATGTGACCTTGATTTTGCATAGTCTTAATGAAAAAATAATAAGGGAGAAATTGTAAAAAAGAAATCAAACAGCTGCAAAAGGTTGCATAATTGTTCAGAACCATGAGCAATTACTGGTTTGAAATACCTTCAGATTAATTTCTTACATTCATTCCCTTTTGAACTAACAAATGCCTCCAATTAGCCTGTATAGAATCAGATTAACCTGAGATAAAGTATAGCTGTCCTACAGTATTTTTCTAGACACTTTCTCATTTGAAGCCATTGGTACGAAAAGAGAACACTACTATATGCTTAGTTTGAGTACATAAAACTCCTCATGACGTGGGATTTCCCATGAAAAGTTGTTTTACATTTCAAAAATTTCCTGATTTTAAAACCGGGAAACTATAGTACCACCTAAAGCTAGTATTTATACCTTAGAATAACTCAGCCTAATATGAAAGAAAGAAGTGTGCTCACCAAAGTGTGATAAGCTAACATTTCAGACTCAATTGTGGTGGATATCAAGCTGATCCATCCAAAAGGATTACTTGTGCTATAGTGCAAAATTGCAAATAAAACATGTCTGTCTGTTATTTCCATACTTAAAAAATATTAAAAATGGATATTCTAAAGACTGATTTTGAAAGTCTGTCAGTGCTGTACCTGTTTTTGCAATGCTTTAACAATATTTTGATGTAAATGTGTAATGTTTTCCTTTAAAGCTCGGACATAAATGTAAAAAAAGAAATAATATCAAAATGACACTGTGCATTTGCCTTCTAATCCCCAACTGGAAATATCCCTGCCAACTTCTAAGGGCTACATCTGTTTGATCCCTCTATGATGGACCACAGAATGAAAGCAAAATACAAAGCTCCTCCACCACCCAAAGCACTGCAGTACAGCATAACCTTAATTGTGAGCTGCACACTCCAAATGCCAAACTTTATTGCGAGGTTAAGCCCTTGTTAGCACTTCATATGTGCCCACTTCCTTTGTTATAAATCTATCTTTGTAACATCACAAAGTTTCTGGATCAAAACACTTTTTTATTTATTTATTTTTTTTAAGAAAGGAGCTGCAGCACCGAGGGATGTTTGTGGTGTTAGCACTTCTTCTTTTTCTTTCGGCTTGGTGTCCTGAGCAGTGGATATAAAACTAAAAAGATTGCAGTGGAAAGCAAGTCATTAAAAGGAATTTTAAAAACTGCTTTGATGTGATGAGTTACAAACACTTTATATAAATGATTACATCACAGAAATGAAAAATAAAACAGGATTTGACATACCTGTTATTAATACATTCCTCTTTATTTTTTGCCATGCTTTTTCACTATTCCTTAACATATAACTGGCTAAGACGTCCTCCATTAGCCACTATAGCTAGTGATGTGTGGATCAAGCACTATTGCTTTCCATAGAGTCTTGTCAACAAAACCATGCTGCTCTAGTAGGGAAAGAATAAACATCTTTTACAAAACAGGCAGAGTGCCCTTATTTCTTATGGGATTTCCCTAAAATATTTCTCGAATTGAGGCTGAGTAAATGACATCTTCTTCTACCTTTTCAGCAGGGTTACGGAGTTGTTGGTGCCTATCTCCAGAAGTCTATTGGTGAACTGTAAATTGTAGCACATGCTACAACATGATTAGTTGTAGCATTTAAAAATTGTGTATGTACGTAGGTGTACTTTTTTCCCAGTTTTTTTGCTCATTTTGTGTCAGCTAGAATTCATATAAATTCATGTCAAACTTTGAAATCAATATATAATTCTCCTTATAAAAGTTTGACCTTTAAAAAGAACCAAGTTTGTGAACTTTGGACACAGTAGTTTTACTGCCCTCAGTAAATGCATAGTAAGGCTCCTGTATGTTGCCACCTACTGGCCTGGCATGGTTACTTACGCACTTTTGGGAAATTCTGCACTTCATGTTTAGCAGAGGGAGAAAAACTGTATGTTTGAAAATTATTTGTAGTATTGTATTTAAGGCCTTAAGACCCTACACCGCTATGCTTCATATAGAAGATAAGGTTCAGTTGAATATATTTTTTCAATGACATGCATAAGAGCATTAGCTTTTTTACAACTCTAATTGATCCCATAAAACAAATACAAGGATGACGGCAATATAGCACTAAGTCAAATCATTACCTGCATTGAACAGGCTGTACTCTAAATAACTCAAATGTAATTTGCATCTACCTAAAATAGATACATGCTTCCTGATTTATTTATTTATTTTCTCTCCGCCAAAAACATCACAGGGAAGGTGACAAGGCATTTAGCAGCTCTTCTGCAGTAAGTAACACATTTGTCCTCAGTTTGCATTACACACAACAATTAATGCATGTTAATTCTTAATTATGCTAATTTCATTTGAAACGGTTGTAAGGTTCTAACAGGGTGGCTGGGTGAGAGAGGGAATCCTTTGGCAATATGCATGCTTCTGTTGTTGTCTCTGGTAGTCCTCCTCACACATTCACATGTCCTCTGGTGTTAGAAGGCCTTAATGAGGATGCAAGATGAAAACATGACACGCTCTCAGATCATAGAAGTAATTGGGTTGTGTTCTTTAACTGTCAGCAAAGAAAGAAAAATCATTTTAACTGCATGCATTTGAATTAAAGTGTTAAAAGGATAAAATAAGCATTTTTACTTTAAATGTTGTGCACCCATGCTTAGAATAATTTTTAACACTTGTTCATGTTGAAATACAGTAAACAACCCTAGCTAAGAGCCAAATATTGGTGTTTTGATATCATAATTAAAAAAGAAACATTCTTTTCTATTTTAATATACTGTATGTTCACGTTTACAACTCTTTAAAGTGTTATTCCTGTTTAGAATATATTTTATTATACCTAAAAAAAAATGAAAGGCAGCCAAAAACAGTATAAAGATTGAGTAAAGTAAGTTGAGAGGAATGTTTACTTAGTACTAGCTCTGAAGCCTATTAAACCAACACACGGTGGTGTAATTTCAAAGTAGCCTATGCTGAGGACAGTCTGCCTGTAATACACCTCAGGAATGACCACTTGTGTCAAGAACTATAACTTTGAACTCTAAAACTCATGCAGCATCTTGGTTTAAGATCATTTCTGCTCTGCCTCTGACCAGCATTACTACCCTGATCCCAACGAGCATCGGCTTTACCGTTATACTAAACATATTGAACAAGAATAAATTATGTAAGGAAATTATACAGGGACTCTGCAAGTCTCACTATTTTCTACACTATAAGTCCATTTAGCTGTCATCTGGCACTGGCATTTTACCTTTTTTCTCTGACTTTATCCTCAAGGCAGAAATGGTAAGCAATAATGTTTATCTTTATTGGTAGAAACATCATATGTTGTGACATCCTGTTAGTTCTAACTGATAGTTAAAAGGTTCCATCCATCCATCCATCTTCTCCCGCTTCATCCATCAGGGTTGCAGTTAGGCCGGTGCCTATCTCCGGCAGACTATGGGTGTAAGGCGGGGTACAGTCTGTCGCAGGGCAACACATAGACACACACGGACGTACAACCATGCACACACACACTCACACTTAGGGATGATTGAGAATGCCAATTAACAAAACAGTCATGTTTTGGACTGTGGGAGGAAGCCAGAGTACCCGGAGAGAACCCATGGACGGGTAGAACATGCAAACTCCATGCAGAAAGACCCCGAGCCAGGAATTGAAGCAAGAACCTTCTTGCTGAAAGGCAACAGTGCTAACCACTGCTCCACTGTACAGCCCACGTTCCAACCATTATGGGAAATTTAACTTTTGCTGTGTAAAAGTCAATATATATATATATATATATATACATATATATATATATTAAATAGCATTATTGTGTGCTGTTTGGGTGTAATTATGTAATGGATGAAAAAGATAAAAGAGACGCATCAATACAAAGACTGCATCTGCAGTCCTTTGCCTTTGGGTTTTTATGTCCCTTAAATCCAAGGTTCAAATTGTTGTTTAATCTGAGAGAACAAAGTACATTTAATTCATAAAGCATTTTAATACAGTAGGAAAAAAAAATCCTCACCATCTGTTTACTTATATGGAGCACAGCCACTTTTCCTGCTTGGATGATCCTAAGATTCAATTTATTACCTATATCCTTATTCTGTCCCCCCCAAAAATGTATTTAATATATTCTTTTTTTGTTTGTTTCTTGGGAAAATTGTCTGTACAAGCCTAAAAGAATGATTGGTTTCAATGCAATATACAAGGATTAGATGCTCTTTACTGCTGGTAGTAAAGTCTTTCTCTAACACTAGATGTGGCTCGAAAGGATTTTTTTGCCCAAGAAAATGGCATTTAAAATTTGCTTATCTAATTTAGAACCTTTATTTTCAATAATTCTAATATAATAAAAAAAAAACACACATTTCTTAGTTTGACATCTTTGGTTTTATAATGTCCATTCTCTGAGTTCAGGCCCGTGCTGAACACTTAGCAGCAAAATCCCCCTGAGGAACAAAAAAAGCAATCTATTTGTTGGTTAATGTACTGTATACATGTACTGTAATGAGATACAATTAGATAAGGCCAAACTGTGTTTACAAGTCCTGTGTTGAATCTGAACATTTTTCTTAAGATTTAAATGACTTTAATGAATTCAGTTGCAAACAAAATAAAAAGCGGTACCCAATGGCAGGAAAAAAATAGATGAAAAACATCTTTTTACGTACTTCATAAAAGTGTGTCGTCTTATTAGTGTAATCCCCCATCCAGAAACCTGCAAATTGTGCATTTTTGATTTTACAGTTCCACAAAATGACTCTAATTCCCTTTATTCTCCAGTGTTTCGGGGAATTCACTGAGAAAAGGAACAAGACATGGTTCGCACTGTTAAAGACTGTGGCAGTTGAAATATTTCACCTGACACGCGCCATGCAAGTCGCGTGGCACAACCAACCACAACTGGGCCATTAAATATATGTAAATGAAGAGAAACACAAGAGAGCCCAGTATAATAGCACGCACAAGGGAGAAATGGATCCTGGGTAGTGATTAATTTATTTGATGATGCCCCTAGTGAGGAATTTTAGGTCACAAATGAAGTGACAGGATGACAAATTACCATTTTAAGGAATTTACTGGGAATCATTAATGAACAATTGTCAGGTAGTTTACAGCAGGCAGAGGAGACATAATAAATGTACATCTCTGTCTTTATCTGGGATAAATTACTTTATTCTTTTTTAAGCTCACTTTTCTTGCATTATCTTGAAAAATAGGGGGCCATAGTTTAAAAGCAAATATATTTAGGACAGGAAATTGCTCAATTATTTTGGTGTTTGGTGGGAGGTAGAAATATAAATTAGAGGTAGATAACGAGAACTAGCCTTAAGCTTGTTAATCTGGATCACCCCCCGCTGTGGTGGAACATTGCAGTTTCTCATCTACAATGGCACTCAGAAGCACGAGCTTATCAATGTAAAACTTTTGTCCCTTCTCTCCACCCGCAGCAAGATGAAGCTAACTTCTTTGAAATCTTTGTCACTACTTCCAAGGAATGCAACCATGAAGCCACCCGGAGTGAACATAGTGATTCAAGATGTCCCGTTGTCAAATTGATCGTATCAGCTTGAAAAATCATTTTCATTGCAATATACATCAAAAGCTCTAACAACGCTTTGTAATTTTGAGCACTTGTCCAATTAGAAAAAGGAGTCTGTAGTGGGATTTTCTTTTTTAGCTAGAAATATATAGACCACCCTTGGCATTATCTTAAACTATGTAGCTTTGTCACTGACAAGATAAATCAATTCATTAATTAAAATTAAGCTCATGTGTAAAAGGCAGTATCATAGTTTATTTAAGTGTTAAAGGAGACAGATGGTATTTTAAGAGTCGCTGTCAAGCTTGTCTGTACTATTCAGTTTGGTGCCTTTAAATGGCTTTTAAAAGGCAGCAGTAAAAGAGAACAGAGATGACAGGAAGAATCTCTACTGCATGTATTAATTCGACAGATTCCTTGATTTCCCTCCTGGGCCCCTTCGGGAAAAGCCAGTGCTTCAGCAACTCGATGGTGCATTACAGTAGGTGTGACAAATATTGTTGCTCTTGGAAGTGCTAGTTGGTTTACAAATGACATGTCACTGGATGTCTGATAATACTCATAATAGCATTTTTCCAAAACAGAAACAGTGTCCCGGTTTGCTCTATAGTGAAATATCTTTTTTTTTTCACTTGGACATGAACACACTCTGTTTAATATTGTTGAATTTGGTAAATGTATTTTTTTTCTATATTGTAACATTTTTTTTACATATCATTACAAAAAACATTGCATATGAGCTCAAAAGTGGTAATAATTACTACAAAAGCTATGCTATAGGTTAAATAGCAATGTATTGGCCACTGTAAAAAACTAAATAATGCACATACAGTATTACTAAGTATCATTGCAGATTTTACAATAAATAATTCAGAATCAACAAGCTTCAAATTAATAATATTACTAATTATTTGTTAACAGCGTTTTTTTGCCAGCCTTAATTGTTTTAGATAATCAAAGAATGTTAATGTCAAACAATGATGAACTGACAAATAAGCTTACCAAAACACATTGGGAAGTAGAAGTTTGTGTTTTACACCTTGGATGAGTCATCATGGTGAACAGAAACGTTTATATATACATTTCATTATGAGCTGATCTGCTTTTTTCACATTTTAGAAAGGAATCTGTCAGAAAACACAGTGAAACAAAAATTGTATGTAATCCTGATGAGAATGTACGTACTTCTTCATCATCATTTTTCTCTTCGTTATTTATAACTTCTTTATAACATTGTTTGTATTCTTCTTTCTAAAGAACATACGTACTAATGCATCACCACTCACTGTAAAGGGGTAGAACTGTGGTTCTACGTATCCAGTATTGGACCTTTGTTTTGCATTATCCATGGACAAAGGGAGGATTTAAGTGGATTTAAGTTATCTGTTTATCTGTTTGCTCTATACACTGTATACTTATACCATAGGTGACATTTTTCATGTAGAACCAATTTTGTTTTAGAAGACCAAGATTATCAAAACTATGATAATATTGATGTAATAATTATAATTCTAGGCTGTCCAAGAAAACCAAGAAATACCTACATTTGCAATCAAACTAAATTGTTTTCCTCATGCTGAAAAGATATTGATATCTTCCTTCAGATGTTAAAACAAAATTTACAAACTTATATTTTTGGGGGAAAATAGGGAATATTTCAGCTCTAGTGGGTAGCAGAGCCACTCCTAATAGCAACTTTGGTAATCTACTAATGTTATTATTTCCCAGTTCTTATAATTCACTATTTATTTACCAGTTGTAGTTTTCTGTAACTTCATATGAAATAATAAGCAAATCTAAATGTGACTCTGCCGACACTACATCTCACATCGACACCACCCTTGTACATTGTTTGCCCATTGGTCCGTTCATGACCGACATCACTAAAAAAGGGCCATCCCTGAGGAGAACAAAGATGTAAAGATGTTCAGCCACATTCAAACAAATAGTCCATAGAGTAGGAAAAAAGGCTGATGACAGAAAGAAAGAATGGACTATTGAAAAAAACAAGCGTATTGTATTTAGCGCCTTCTCAAATCTGTCTAGTGATTTTTTTTACATACTAGCAAAAAATCTGATGACTTTTTTTCTGTGTTCTTGGATACTTTGATATCAACACATGAAAGCACTGATTGTTCATAGTTTAACACTCCTTCCATAGTCAGGTGAGTGAGCCCCCACCAACAAAAAAACACTTTGTGCAGGGGAGTCAAGCGTAGCTCTGGAGCCAATGCTAGCAGGCAGAGAGTTAAGGGGTTCTCAGTTTCTGTCATTGAAAACGAGGAGCTCATCAGTATGGCTGTGTTTTTCCTGGATGGGCAAACTGAGGAGCTGGCTGAAGATTACCTATTATATCTCTGCTTCTTTCTCTATAACTGCTTCTGTCTCCTTGAGAGATGGCCGCTCACATTGAGCCTGTTTCTGCAGGAGGGTTCTTCCTGTTAAAAGGGAGTTTTTCTCTCCACTGTCACTACATGCATGCTTGGTGTGAGGGATTACTAACGAGTTAATGAGTCAATGCAATCAGCTGGCTTTCCTTAGATAGAAAACTTTTAACCAAACTGACTGTTTGTTCTGATTGAATTGTATTTGTAAAGTTCCTTGAAATGACATGTGGTATGAATTGCCCAAATATAAATAAACTGAATTGAAATCTCTCCCTCTCTCTCTCTCTCTCTCTCTCTCTCTCTCTCTCTCTCTCATATAT
>JAUZNJ010035527.1:0-12224 GCA_034780135.1 Jordanella pulchra
TATAATATATATATATTTCACCTTCGTTTAGATTTTTTTTTATTTTAAATATTCCATTCATGTTTAAATTTCAGTTTCAGTTCAGCTTTTCCAAAATTTTATATAACTGTGTCAGTGTATTTGCTCTATAGCAGTTAGTGTGTATAAAGTTTATTCACTCTGTCCTGTTTTGGCACAAAATTAAAGGCAAATTTCAAATTTTCTATCCGTCATAATGATCTGGGATCACCATTGTACAATATTAGCTTACATTAGAGCGCTATTATAGCTAACTTCGCTTACAGACCACAACACTTCTGGTTTCTAATCAAATAATGAGGTAAAAATAGGCCTTTTACATTAAGGTTTGAAGTTACAGCCTGGCTTGGTTCAAATTGATTTTTTTGGGGAGACAATATGAAATACAACACAGGTCACTGAATTGGATTTAAACCAGCTCATGAAAGTATGCTTAATTCATCGACACAAACCTTAAACTCCTCTTTATACATTCAGTATATTCCAGTTACATTTTCTTCTTTACCTTTGTTTTACTGTGTTTTTGTTCTACCTATTAATTTCAATTTAAACATAAATCTGGTGTAGAGAGTTCAGTTTCTTTGGCTAAATGTGTTAAAAGACAAAAAGCAAAAACGTTACAATGAAAAAAAGAAACATGAAAAATGAAAGGAATCCTTGGCACCATCATTTAAAAAATACAAAAGGCAAACTGGATTTTATAAAAATCTCTATACCGTACACAATTGCACACATTTGCAAGGATTCAAAACTTATGAACGTGAACACATACTGTATACTCATTGCAGGCCACACATCAACCTTTGACAAGTCAAAATTTGCACCATAACATCCACACACCCGGTTCAAGTTTTTACTGTTTGAACTAAAACGTTTTATTTTGCCCCATCCAGAAACACAGCGTAGGGATATCGGCGTTTTAACCTCACGATAAGACTTTAGGCACAGCTTTGCTGCATTCACACTCTTGGGTTTTGGGAAAAAAGCTCTAATGCAGACAGGAGTGTTTTATTTTCTCTGGGATCATGGGACATTTTCCACCGCGTGGAATCCATCACGTTGTCACATTAAAGTAGATCGAGGAACAAAAATGTCTCTTGCAGCTTCAAAGCGAGTCTTCCCTTTTTCTTTCAGTGACAGATTGCAGGCTTCATCTATGAGGAAGAGCGGCTCGGAAATAGAGCTTTCTGTTGTCATCAGGTCTTAAAACAGGAAATGTAGGTACTTCAGCAGAGCAGGATTTCCTTATGAGACAATCTCCCATTAAAAAAAAAGGTGCAAGAGCAATTAGATTGTTCCAGTTGCGTTACAGTATATATTTAATCTGCAGCTCATCGGGTTGGTCGAGCTGCGAGTGATTCAGTAAAAAAGGCAAGAAAAAAAGTTTTTTGATTTATGTTTGGTTGAGTTTATGAATTTTAAAACAAGACAATCCATGCGATGAAGTTCTTCAAACTTAACCTTTTCCCTCTAAGGTGATCTTGGCCCAGTTTTTCTTTTTCTATTTCGAGTTTGGATTTGATCTAGTTGCGTTTCAAGATGATGACGTCAATTTCTCTGCAGGTTTTCAGGTTGTTTGAGAAGTCCAAAGTGTTTGTATATTTATGTATGTATGTGTGTGTAGGACGCGAGGGCTGCGGAGGAATGAGGGAGTACAGGGTCAGATCGAGGGAACCGGCTTGTTCGGTCAGTCTGCAGATGAAAGATTGATCCGTAGGGAAATCTTTTGGCTCAAAGGAAAAAAAAAACACATAGAAAAAGAAGTCTAAAGAAATCTGCATGAGAATATCTAAAAAAAAAATCGTTTTTTTGCTGCATTTTTCTTAAAAAGAAAACCGATTGCATTAACATTCTCTCCTTTTTAGTCCTCCTCTTCTCATTCCGGTGATTTTTTTAAGCTTTTTTTTTTCAGCAGCACCCTTCATTTCTCCCTGTTTATTTTTGGTCCACTCTTCAAAGCAGTTGATTGCTTGCCTTCTTTTGTGGGTCAAAGTTCTGTCCTTTCTCCTTTTTTTTTTTCGTTTTGCATTATCAATCCTTCAGTGTCTATTTTAAATTCTTTTTATACATTTCTGTCTTTATGTGTCTCACATTCCAGCAGTGTCTAAGTGCTTTGTTGTTAGGTCTTCTTTGGAGCTTTGTCTTACTTGTTCATGTTTTTTAAATCCAGTTTTTAGCTACATTCCAGAACCATCCTCCCCCCTCTCTCCTTCCGTCAGGGCTTTTTCGGTCGCCCGTTGCGGGGCAGGTTCTCCACCGTGTTGCTAAGCCGATACTTGACAATGATGCTGTGCACCGTGGATTTAGGCATCCTCAGCTCCAGCCCGATGGCTCCCTCTGACTTGCCGTCTTTCCAGAGGTCCACCACTCGCTGCCGCTGCATCACATCGTGCTCCTTGGTCTTCTGGAAAACCCCGGCAGCAGTCGAACCCCATGCGGCTCCACCAGCGGCTCCCCCGGTGGCCCCAGCAGCAGCAGTGGCAGCGGCGGCGGCTTCTGTGGGGGCAGACAAGCGGCAGACTTGTAGTGGAGGCTCGGAGAGAGAGGGGGGGGGGGCAGGATAATGTGACACTTTACACATCCCCAAAGGGACTTCTCTTTAACTCGCTCCCTCCTTTGCAGGGAGGTCAAGAGGTCAGAGATGGCGCTACAGGAACTGGCGGGAAGGTGGGGGGGATATCAGCAGTGCAGGTGCTCCCATGTGCTTCGTTCTATCACTTTAATTTATACGCTTCGAAAAGACAAAGCTTTGGCTAGAATGTGAGTCCATTAGCGGAGCTGAAAGGCTTCCTGATGGCAAAAACAGGTTTTTTCCCAAAACTTCAGCTCCAGATGTTGCTGATATGCAGTGCATTGCAAAAACCATTAATATTCACTAACTTATTTTTTATTTTTTGCATCTTTTTAGAATTACAAGCTTCAACGTGATTCCATTGGATTTTTTTAATGAAGAGACCAACACAGATTAACGGTTAACTGAAACGTTAAACAAAAGGATTCATGGTTTGGAACTTTAATAAATCAAATCACGAGTCATCTAAATGATAAATAGAACATGTGTGACTGGTTTAATCTGATCCTAAACTGATTTATTTCAATCTATGTATATATGCAGCTGTTCTACAAAGGGCTCAGCAGTTTGTTATGGTTAAAACCCAAAAAAAAACACAGATCAGGGAGAAATCTATTAAATTAGAGGTACATTTTTGAACATCTCTAACAGGATTGTTTAATTCATCATCTACACCCTGCAAATTTTTACAAAAGATCTGCCTAAATTGGCCAATTTAGGGAAACAGAAGCCGAAGAAGAAGAATCTGTTGACTATTAGTTGTGCATCCCTACAACTGTGATTTCCAGAAGATTCAACAAACAGGGATACCAGAGGTGACAGGAGAGCAGGATGTGGTGGGAAAATGAATGGAGATACGTACAGGTTCAAACTTTAAGAAAACCCATTAGAGGCTGAAAAAGACTTGAGACAGGGACAAAAATTCACCTTTAATCATGACAACAACTCTTAAGGTTTTACGTCCAAGGATATTTGTGTGTAAAAAAAGGCCTAGTCAAAGTCCAAACTCAAATCTAGTAGACAAATTTCAGCAAGTCTTGAAAACTGATGTTTACAGAAACTCTCCATCCAATACGACTGAACATAAGCTGTTAAAGATGGATCCCACAGGTCGCTGTTCACAAAAACTATGGTGACATGCGCAAAATGTCCCTGATCGGATCTAAATTGTGCTTAATCAGAAATTTTACATCTGTTTACATGGGTACTAAATGATCCGATCATGAAGTGTAAACATGAAGCAAGCGTTCGACCAGATTAAATCTTTTAAACATGAGTAGAACTGTCTAGTTTTTAGAATTCTTTTTTTTTTTTAGTAGAAGAAGTAGCTCATCCTAAACTTTAGTTACTCTCTGTTATGGTCCTTTGTCACATTAAACTTTTCTTTTTGGGGGTCATTTTAGTTAAGTTAAGGGCTCTGTGGTACCTTATGCTCACACTCCTGTGTTTATGTTCATCTGCACATTAACTTTAGAGCCACCTCCTCCACCACGGAGGACCAGAAGTCAGAGGATGAAGGTTAATAAAGAGAAAAAGGTCACGCAGCTGTTGCATACATGCACGGATCCCAATAGGTTTGTACATGGACCCCAATCGGTACGGCGATCGAAAAAGAAACGCCTCTATGTTTATTTCCAGTCGGACTGAATAGGATTATAATGTTTTCATGACACATTTTTTGATCTGATCAGGCCTTCACTGATTGTAAATGTAGCTAGCCTTGACCCAAAGTGAATGAATTGTTAAAACGCTTTTACATGTGTTGGAAACGATAACTTTCCTTCCACTTTACAGATGTGCTTTTATCTCTGTTGTTCCATCAGATAGAGAAATACGTTACAAATTATAGCAAAGGTCAAGGGGGTGTGAATACTTTTGGAGAACTGCATTTAGAAATTTGCAGCTAAAGCACTGGATGTGTACTTAAGGTGTGTGTATTTTGGGAGCTGTTTTGTGTACCCGAGTGCGGGACGGTCTTTCAGTAAACTGCCATTAATGTAGGGAAAGTTACAAGGTGGCAGAAATCGGTTGTTATTTTAACGCCGGTCCGCCCTCCTCCTGCTTCTGCTGGCTGGATCATAAAAGGTCAGGAAGCAGCACGACCCCAATCAGGACTGTAAATGCGGTCTCATAATCCGGGCAAAGGTTTTAGGGGCTGCACACGGCTTACGGCCCCCGATGAGTCAAAAAAAAAAAACCATGGCAGAAGTATAACTATTTCTGCACGACCAAACGCTTGGGGCCCTGCCCTGCGCACGTTCACAAGTCACAACACAACGTTTACACAACCAGGCCTGCTGCGGTTTGCTTCCCTCTGAAAATACCTTGGTACAAAGTCAGAATGTTTTCTTGGCACACTCGGACTCAGACGGGCCGAGCATAATGACATTTTCAGCGATAGGCCCCTGGCTCGCTGAAATGCAATGCCTTTGACAGATGTCTCAGTCTGCAATTACAAAAAAAAAAAAATCAAGATACACTGAAGGAGAGGAGAGAGAGAGAGAGAGAGAGAGAGAGAGAGAGCTGGGTGTTGTGGTTTCTTTTGGAGCAAAGCTACTGGGGGAGTATCAGGTTCTACCAGTTATCTCCGCCACATCTCTGCTATCTAAACATCTCCGAACACGAACGCACATGCAGGGCAGAGAGTGCGTCTGGAGAACACATGCTGTTGCCGAACTAATTATGGGAAAATAAATTCACAGAGTGACAGTGAGCTGTGATAGAGTGCAGGCAAGTGTGGTGGGATAAGAGCCCGAAACAAACAAAAAAATAAAATAAAAACAAACAAAAAAAAGCCTCTAACTTGGTAACAATCAAAGTTTCTAGGAGAAACAGAGCCTGTCTGTCCAGACTGGGCTTTATTATTGCTCAGTCAGTCATTAGCTCCTATAACTGCTGACCTGAGTGTTGAGCTTTTGTCTTAATATAGCAAAGCAACACATTTTTTTTTTGTGGTTTTTTCCGCTAATGTGTTTTTCAGGTGTCTATCTGGCAGCCACATCAGAAACTCTGCCACAGATCCACAGATGTTTTTTCTTTTTTTATTTTCCCCAAGATATGACCCCCCCTCCTCACACACACACACCCTTTTTTCTAACAGCTAAAGCTCATCAAACTGATCAAGTGCTGCAGATAAAAAAACATCCTCCTAGAAGAAACTAGTACTTTATTGTTGCTAATTAGAAACCTAAATAATTCTGTTAAACCAAATAAAGGAAACACAAACTAGAGGATTATTTATAGGATTCTCAGGAAGCCTGAACACGTTTTATTTTTCTATTGTCTGTTTTTTTTTCCCACAGGAAAACCATACAAAGACAAGATTCCTGGGATTTTCTTTTCTAACTAGAGCAGGTTTTGCCACATGTTTATCCCTTGTTTTATTGAGCATAAACAACTCATGCTACCAAGTAATCCAGCCTCGATCTCCATCCAGCCAAACATTTTACCTCCACTGCTGCAGACCGAGTCACCACGATACCAGTGGCTCGCAGAAATATACACGCTTCTTTAGCTCTCACACATTTAGACATGCTATCGTGATGAACTTCAACAGATTTATGGCATTTTAGACCAACATAAGGTAGAACACAGTGACAAACAGAGATGCACTGATCAATTTTTGTCTGATCCAATCCGATACCTTGGCTTCACATATTAGCTACCCGATACTGATCCGATTCAACTGTCCTGCCATGTGAGTAAAGTCTTTAGCCTTGATATAAACATTGTTGAAAAAAAGGGAACAGATTAACAAACAAGAACAAAAAGGCAGCAATAAGAAAGAAATAACATTTCCATGTAAAGTGCACCCCAATCAATATCCAATTTCTGATATTAAATCAGTCAATTAGTCGATATCGGAGCCGATATCCGATCCAGGTATCGGATCGGTGCATTTATAGATGATACGTTACCAGAGGTGAGTAGTAACTAGTTACAGTTACATTTACTCGAGTAACTTAAAAATATTTATATTTTAGGTGTAGTTTTAGAGCATTGTACTTTTTACTTTCACTTGAGTAAAAATATGATAAAGTATCACAACTCTTGAGTAAACTTTCTGGCTCCTCCATCCACTGGGAATAACTTCACTGAATGAAAACAAGCTTGTTTTAAACAAATAAAAACCACGGACAGATAAACACTCTTCTGCGTTGTGCTCAAACCTTATTGGTTAAATCTAATTTTCAATCAGTCGTATTATTTGGAGGATCAATGAAAATACAGTAAACAGTTTACTGTAATTTAACCTATACTAAATACTGTAACTACTGAATTTTTCTATTTTATAACTCAAAGATCATATTTTGAAGAGTGTTTTTTTGTAATTAACGTAAATGTTTATTTGTAATCGTATCATCTGAAACCAGGGAATCGCTTCATATTCTGTTCAATTTAAGCTCCTTTTGTAAATATTTTAATCAGCTGTTATGATCATGGGTAGTAAGTAGATCAGTTACACAGTACTTCAGTTGCCTTTATACCAAATTCTTTTTTACTCTTACTTAACTGATTTCTTTAAAGGCTTCTTTTTACTTTTGCTCAAGTAAAATATGATGCAGTTTTACAAATGCTGCTCAAGTGCACATTCCTGGGTACTCTACCCACCTGACTATCCACGTGACTTTCTTTATTTACAATCTGAATCAAGACTTTGCAGAAACGCCACCTGCTGCAGCTCCCCTGGGGTCCTTTCTACCTCTAAACAACAGACCGAGAGCGTCTGCAAACAGAAAATCTTCCACTTTTATTGCTTCTTTTTAATCTAACTGAGGTCTGGATTCGACTCGATCGTTAAAACACAGAAATCATTTGATATAAACTGCAGCTTGGGTTAAATACTCTGCATTTCTGCTTTGTTAGAAGGTGAACCTCAGCTTTGGTTTTTAATTTGTAGTTTCTAACGGTCTACAAAAGAAGGAACCTGCCTCCCTGTTCATGCTGGGGGAAAAAAAGCATCCGACAGCTGATTCTGACACCACAGTGCTTCTCTGTAGGGACGGTGCGTTCAGGGTGATGTGCGGTGTCAGTTTTCTGCAACTCATGGCATTTTAAACGTACGCTAAAAGGTTAGACTTGATCTCATCTCCTTCCATGTCTTCCTTCAGTTCACTGCTCGTCTTAAGGACAGATCTTTTCATTTCGCTCTGCTTTAAACTTCTCTTCATGGGAACTTCTGAAAAGAGACACTTGGACTAGATTTTAGAGCAAAGAGGGCAGAACTCAACTCTTGTGTCCTTTAACTTCACCAATAGGTTCTGCTTTATGTTAGATGATAAAATCCTGATAAGAAATAAAATTGAGTTTGCAGTAGAAATGTGTTAAAATGCATAAAAGTTTAAAAGGTTTGAAAACTTTTGCAATAAACTGCAGGAAGAGTCTTTTTTTTTAAGCTTTGCAACCATTAAACTTGTTTTTGTTCTGTTTGTCTTGCAGGTTTTGTATGTTTTTTCAAGCGCTCAGTCTCATTGGTTTCTTATCATGAAGCCAAATATAAAAAAAACATAACCTGAAGTGCCCACGTCTGCTATTATGAGGGCCTTTGACAAACCTTAGCTCCAAACCTGTGCTGATTTATGTTCATGTCCTTCACCCCCAGCAAAGACACATAAATCCCTCTTAAATCAACCACCAAACTGTCCCAGAGATCAAGCCTTGTGGGATTTATCTTCACCAAATTATCTCTGATGGCTGTAATTATCAGATCATCCCCCAAAAAGAAAAATAATAAAAAAAAACAAACAAAAAAAAATCAAGCATAATCTCTCATTTGCTCGACCACAAATGTGCGCTTTTGACTAAGCAAACACTGACCTGATATGAAGGATCCCGGCGGCATCTGGCTGTAGTTGGCTCCTCCCATGTGCAGAGCGCTCGGCGGGGCCGGGGTGAAGGGGGCGCCGTAGTTCTGAGGGGTGGCGTAGGGTCCTGGAGGTATGGGCTGCAAGAAGGAAAAGAGTTCATCGTGAAGCGCTTTTGACCGGATGTCACATAAGGTGAAAAGGAAATGCTGAATAAGTGGTTGTGGAGTCAAGGAGAGGTTAAGGAATAAAAAAGGTTGATGTGTTTTCATTGGAGCCCCTCCATCTACTGCTTTTCCAATAGCGGCTGCAGCAGGTTTCTGCTTGTGACTGAGGCTACCTGTTACAATGTGTGTGTGTGTGTTTGTGTGTGCGGACCGGGGGTGTGTGCGTCTCGGTGCCCTTGCTCGCGAGCCGGCTGAGGATGCTCCTCTCTGACATCTGCAGGCGGGCGGCGATAGGCGGGACTCTGGACAGCGTGGCGGGCAGCCGGGTAACGTCGGCCTTCATGTCGCTCAGCAGCTCCTCCAGCTGGTTCAACACTGTAACAACAACAAAAAGCAAACATTATTATAAAAACACTTTTCATTTGATCCTGCTTTTTTTATGGCACAGTCTTGATCCTGTATTTATAAGAGATGACAGATAATTATCTAGATCTATTTAATCACATCCTTAGATTAAATTAATCATTAATCATAAAAGATAAAAACCCACTAGAACAAAAACACGGACAGGCTCGGTTTGGAGCCAGCGAGGGAGTGTTTGGAGCGATCATTTAACGCTGTGAAAGCTTATCTCCTCTACATAACTGAAGCCTTGAGGCGAAGCCGTGTGGTCCCTGCAGCAGGAAGGATTGCACAACACACGGTTGATCCGTATCTCTATCATTGTTTGCCTGTCATTATGTGTCTGCCAAGAATTTATTTTCTCCTACAACTTTCCTCTGAAATCCGGTTGCCTAAATTTACTTGGCCCGGCTTCTCAGAGCCTATTATACATGGGAATTAAAGACAGCTCCCAACCTAAACTCCTGACAAGGTCTTTGACAGTATCCACAGGTCTGGGGAGGTTTACACACACACACACCCGCACCAAAGAGCAGGAATGTCGGATTTGCTCTCCTTCCAGGGTGAAATGCTGACACTTCAAAGTTTAATGATCTTAAGTGCAAAAGGTTTCTGTTTTTCTAATGAAGTCAATTTATCCAATAAGATAAATAGTCCTAAGCAAGATGCAGAGAAGAAGCACAATTTTTAAAGGCATCTAGAAAGTTCAGGCATGATTCTAAGTGGGGTTTTTTTTTAGTTTCTTTTCTTATTAGAACTGAAAGCGTTAACCTGATCCTTTCGTGAGTAAACAGCTTTATACATTTTGCAACCTCTAAACCATCTTAATGCCAATTTGTCCAAAACCCAAAAAATAAATACATAAATAAATATTGACATAGCAACCTTGGATTATGTTAAAACTCTCCAATCGCTTTCAGCTTTTTTTCACCTCTTTGAATCAAACTCCAGAAAACAATAAGCAGGACGATGTAGCTTTAGTGACGTTTATAGTTGAGGAGGAATGAAGGATTGGTTCCTACCTGCTTTAACATGTAATTATTTCTACAGATACGTCCTAAAAAAACCTCATCGGTCAAAACAGCTCCATAAAAAACTAACTTCATGATCTCGCTTGGCAAGTTTTCATATTTTGCAACAAAGGTGTTAAAAATGTTTAAGAACTACTAAAGCTTAGAGGGTTTCCAGCTACTTCAGGGTCACATTTTCTTAAAGGGTTGAATCCATCACACCTGTTTTTGTCTGTGTTTAAGATCATCACATCTCAACACCCAGCTCTGTCAGAGTCTCAGCTGTCTAGATGTTGATTTTAGGGGGAAGTTGAAGAATTTGAAGAACCTCCTTCTTACTTGTTCCTTTAGATTAGAGAGATACGCCTGTAGTACCCACTGGATTCAATGTTTCCCTCTTTAATTTATGGATTCAAGTTTAAAAAATGTGTTTTTTCTATCTTCCTTTTATCCATGGATGCTGTGTGCAAAGTTCTGACCAGAGCTGCCGACAGAGTTATCACTGACCTTTGTGCAGAACGGCGTTGGCTGGCTTGTTTCCTGCCAGCGACTCCTTGCTGAGGTGTTGGTGCGACTCCGCCAGGCACTCCACCTCTGCGAAGCGGGCGTTCAGCGCCATGGCTGGGTGACTCGGGTCCTGGGTCATGTTTAAGTAAGCAGCCCGCCGTAACTGCTCCTCGATCACCAGAGCCTGCTCCAGCAGCTGCAGGGGACAGCAGGAGGTCAACTGTTTACATGTTCAACAACACAGTCCTGGAGCTCATTAAAGCAACGCTGTGTAACGTTTAGCCACCAGGGGGCGCCTGACCTGGAGAAGAAACATGTCTGATTAGGTACAGTCCTGCTCACCATTATTGGCACCCATGAAGTTTAAGTACATATAGTGGAATATTTTCTGAAGGAAATTCATCAAGTGAAACAACATTTTACTGCTGATAGCTTTCGCTCAATGCAAAACAGCAAATGATAAAAAAACATTTAAAAAGATAAACATTATGAGGAAAACAAAGAAAAACATAATGTTTACCATGTCAATGGTATTGGCACCCTTTGCAGCAAATCAGTATGAAAACCCAATTCGGCCCACCTGTTGCAAATCACAAATAAAGATCACCAGTGATGAACTGCCTCCACACACATGACATGAATTAACCAATGAATGGTCATGTTGGTACTTTAAAAGCCACCTGTTAGTCCATCTTCACATGTGACAATGGTAAAGACAAAGGAGCTGTCTGAGGACACCAGAAATGCTATCATTTGTAAGCACAAGACCTCCAAAGGGTATAAAGCCATCTCCAAAGACCTCGGTATCCCTGTTTCAACTGTACGTAATGTTATTAAGAAGTTTTGATGGGAAGGAACGGTCAAGAACCTCCCTGGAAGTGGGGGGAAGAGAAAAATTGATGACAGAAGTCTTGGACGGTTGGTGCGAATGGTGGAAAAAACACCACGTCAAACATCTAAAGACCTTAAGACCAACCTGGAGCAGTCTGGTGTGATTGTTTCAACAAGTACTATACAGCGCACGCTAAACAAAGTGGGGCTTTATGGGCGGAGGCCAAGGAAGAACCCATTGCTGAAGAAAGACATAAAAAGGAACGCTTGATCTTCGCAAAAGAGAACGCGGGCAAACCTCAAGCCTTCTGGGACGTTTTATGGACAGATTAAACAAAAGTGGAGCCTTACGGTAATTCACACAAACAATATGTTTACAGACGAAGCAATGAAGCCTTTAAAGAAAAGAACACCGCACCAACAGTCAAACATGGTGGAGGATCCATAATGCTGTGGGACTGGTTTGCAGCATCTGGTACTGGAGGCCTTCACCGTATCACAGGTATCATGAAATCAGAAGATTATCAAGCAATTCTAGAGCAAAATGTCTTGCCCAGCGTAAGAAAATTTGGTTTGAGGCGAAGATCCTGGGTCCTCCAGCAAGATAATGACCCAAAGCACCTCCAAAAGCACGCAGGCATGGTTGAAAGGGAACAAATGGACTGTTTTAAAATGACCAGCAATGAGTCCAGATCTCAATCCAATTGAGAATCTTTGGGGGGTGCTGAAATCTGCCATTGGAGAAAGGAACCCTGCAAATGTACAAGAGCTTGAGCATAAGGCAAAAGAAGTGTTGGAGAAAATGCCTCCCGAGAAGTGCAAGAAGCTTATAGATTAATATAAGAAACGTTTGGAGGCTGTCATTGCTGCCAAAGGCTGTGCAACCAAATATTAAGGAGGGGTGTCAATATTA
>JAUZNJ010035528.1:0-12224 GCA_034780135.1 Jordanella pulchra
AGCTTCTGGGAGACAGTTCTTTGGACAGATGAGATGAACATAGAACCTTTTACCGAGGCATATCAGCTCTTTGTTCACAGACAGATAAATGCCACATATCGAGAAAAGAACATTGTCCCTGCTGTGAAACACGGCTCTGCTATGTTTTAAATCCTATTAAGCATCTTTGGAAGGAGCTGAAACAGACTGTCTGGAAAAGGCTCCCTTCAAACCTGAGACAACTGGAGCAGTTTGCTCATGAGGAGTGGACCAAAATACCTGCGGAGAGGAGCAGAAGTCTCATTAACAGATAGAGGAATCGTTTGATTGTAGTGATTGCCTCGAGGTTTTGAAACAAAATATTGAGGTAAAAGTACGATATTTGTGGCCAGATCTGTTTTATTAGTTTATTTTCTTTTAAAAAATTCTGGTGAAGCATGATTGACGAGCAATGACTTAATTTTATTTGTTCATTTTATAATGTTCATTTATTATCCCTTTTGTAAGAATCAAGTTATTTCTGTGACCATTGTGGGTTTTTCTTTCATTAAACCAACATTTTTGTCAATACGTCTATTTTTCTGACATCCTCTTCTGACACTCCTCACATAAACACCTCTGTAACCGGAAGTTTTTTCCACTCTCTTGGCTGCAGTGCTTTGCATGCACTTTTATGGTGAAATTTGGGCATGAAGTCTGCCAGACATGAGGTGGAAACATGGATGCAAACTTTGAGGCACAGCTGTGATCTATAAATGACAATTGCTTGGTTTTGCTTATATCATCATTTTATAAATCAATTTTTTGGCTGCACTTTTTCAGTGTTTGGCTTACCTACATTTTTAGTATGGTTTCCACACAATGCTTTATGACACCCCAAGTGTAACACAAGGTACTCACATTTTACTAGACAATTATTTAGCTTCCCCATGTTATCTAAAGATTTCTCTGAAAGAGGACTTGTTCATTCAATTTTTAAACCTATACTCATAAAGGAAGAGGTTTTCAAGAGAGATCAATCTATGGATTCTTTTAATTGGGCGAAAATGCAAAAAGCCTTTTAGGATTCAGATTTAAAACAAGATACCGATCACTTAAAAAAAACAACTTGTTTCATGACAGGAATGTGTATATTTTGAGTAAATAAATTTGAAAGTCCAAAATTTTTATGTATGTTGTCCACAACATACATAACGTTGAGCACAACGTTGAGCCACGCCTCCACCTCTGCCCATGAGGAATATGCATAATGCATCTGAGAAAACGGATGGATTGATTGAATCTGCCAAAATGGATTATGATGAAATTATTTTTTTATTTAAGTGTATATAATTTTTAGAATTTGCTCTTAAATATGTAGACTTTTCACAAATGGGCGTCCGTCTCAAAGCAATGGCGAATGACGGACAGACCTCTTAAAAACCGGACTGTCCGTCTTAGAACCGGATGTATGGCCACCCTAGCGCAGCATGGCCATGGAATTTAAAAAGACTAAATTCAAGTGCAACAGATTTTTGCATGGATTACAATATAAAATAAATGTGAAGGTGAGTGCATATGTGTAACCTGAAATAGAGTTAAAGCACTGCATTCACCAGAATTGTTTGGCCAGAGCTGGTGCTCAAGGAAAAAGCAACAGCTACCAATAGCTTTGCCAAGCATCTGTAATGGAACAAGGTCTGGTGTGGATGAAGAAAGGTTTTGAGGCCTCGCCAAACTCTTTAATGTGATCCCTGATCAAAGGTGAGGCTTAATGCTGTGGGATTGGCAGAATATGGTATCAAGGAGGGAGTGGGAATACGTCCCATGGAGGAAGGGAGGATATTGGAGTGTGATTATGGATGCTCGTCATGCTCATGCAGGTAAACGGGGGAAAAATATTAATGTGCCTATTAAAAAATTGCTTTAAATATTTTATGGTAAAAAATAGTTACAGAATCTTTTTGTCCATTTGAGAAAATACTACAAATTCCCAAGGTGTATTCTTCTCTACCCAAAGGTCTATGGGGACTATTAGATCAATAGAGTAAAACCAAACTTCTGCTTGCACATAGGGATTATGCTCCTGTTATTGCCTCAGTGATTTCCACAAACCAGCCAGAGATCTAATATTAGGGGAGACAGAGAGAGAGAGAAATCATGAAAACTCTGTGATTCTCCTAAGTGACAGGTGAAAAGTGGCAGCTAAAGTCTTCTTGTGCACCAGAGGAAACACTTTACTCCCAACAGTTCCACAGTAATAAGCACTGCCGTGGAAGAGGAATTGACTACTCTAAATTAGCGGGGAAAACAGCAAAGTCAGATGGATTGTTATTCCTTTTAACACACCTTAGAGACCAAAGCAAGAAAAAAAAAAAAAACAGCTGCTGGGTTTGGTCAATGATACTGCACAGCCTTAGCGCAATGCTATTTTTCATTACTGCTCTGATCTCAACCATTACTTGTCCTTTTGTGCTGTAATAAAATAAATCCTCTTTCAAATCTCTGCAATGGTACAAGTCCCTCTCTGTTAACTTCAGCTTCCTGCCACTAGTTTGAGCTTTAATCTCAACAAGTCTCCTTGCAATGAAAAAAACAGAAACAGGAGTCCAAAATGGTTTACCGCGTTTTTTAAATTCATAATGCCAAAATGCTAAATATGTCGCAAAGTAATCAGGAATAAAATGGTTTTAGGTACCTTGCAAAAATAACCTTTATTAAAATTTAATTCAATTAAAATTCACCGTTCAAATAACCATGTTTTATAATTTTTTTGAGAGTGAAATCATTTTATTTACCAATGGTCAGAAGCCTTGATCTACAATTAGAACACACAGATGGTATGTATGGTGCAGGCAAAAAGAGAAGACAAAGGACCTTGTTTTTTAGTGTGAAAGAAAAAAAAACTGAGGACCTACTGCCTAAGAGATGTCTTGGAGGTACAAAGATAACAAAGTAGCTGCTGGCACCCAGATCATTCCAACTGTTACAACCTATAAAATGCTTTGCTTTAATTTTTGAAAGCAATGTTGACCACAAACTTTTCTCCTTGGATGCAAAAAAAAACATTTGCTTTCTTTTAATGAATATATTTTTTTCTTTTCTTTAATTAAAGTTAATTTTATGTTATCGTTTTCAAAAAGAAAGGAAAAAACTTTTCTGAAATGTTCAACAACCAATTATTGTTTGAATGCTTGTAAATCTTTTCTTCAAATAGAAAAGAACGGGATTCTGCAAACATTCTGCTAAAAGTTCTGCTACCTTGCCCTTTAACTACTTCCAGAGAGTTTCAGCTAGAAACACCATTCTACTTTCCACAACCTTCTGTTATTAATTTTTAATTCAGCTGTTTGTTATCTTTTACAGTTTTGCTTTAGTGAAGCATCAAACTTTTCAACAATTTTTACAGATTTTTGGGTTTAGTCAGTGATAGAATGTCTGTGCTGCTACAGTGGTACTCTAGCATTTAGAAACATATACAATCATTTTACTCTTGGCAAACAACTTTTGCTTACTCATTGAATTTTTTAACTACCCTCACAAACATCAACATGTAGGAATTTTTCACAATTTACAAATTTCCAACTATTTGGTCCAAACCAACAAGGATTCCACACTCCCTCAACATAAATCCAATGGGAGAGTTTCCAAAAATCACAGCCGGAAATCGTAAACGACACATGTTTTTGAATTGATGCCTCTCTTAAACTGTTTGATGTACAAATGTGAAACTTGGTACAAGCCATCTTCAGACTTTTCTAGCACTCACATAGAATGAATTTTTTCCAATACCATTAGTGGTTTAGCCGTGCAGCTAAGTTATTTTGGGGAATGAAAACTGTCTTGCAAAAAAAGCCTCAAAAAAGCAACAATTTGGTCATTGCGTATTATGCAGAACAACGATTAAAAGAAGAGGTTTCTAAGATTTAGTATTGTTTGGGTGGTCTAGTTATCTTTCTGATTGAATTAAAGGTTTAATTCTCAATCTAATTCGCTCAAATTCTCTATTTGTGTTTTCCATTAGGTTCAGGCTGAATGTAGTTTTAAAAAAGGGCTAAGTGGTATATTACAGTGCCTTGCAATATATACATATACACCAATTATGTTTTTTTTTGTTTTTTTTATTCTGTCATGTTATAGCTAGAAATCAAACTGTTTGGGCTTTTTTTGTTTGATTTTTGTACAGAGAGTTAAATCCATTCTGTCTAGAACTGCCTTCTGTCTGATCCACAGCTTTACATGTTTTGAAGCATGACTGTATAAGCCTTGCCCATACAGAGAAGCAAGTGTTTGTCTATTGTCCTTTTCAAATTTGCTTAACACACATTAGACAGAAAGCATCTTTGGATTCAACCATCAGAGCCAGCCCAACCTCCCTGCTTCTTAGAAGGTTGCTGGGTTTCATTCAGGACACCTTCAAAACCATTTAGTTGTTCTCCTACCCACAGTGACTCCAAGTCCAGTCAGTTACTGTTCCTAATGCCAAATAAATTTTAAATGAATTCTTTAAAAATTACTATTTCTGTCGGCTGAATTATCAGGACTCCAGATTCTACCTAGGTGGTCACCCCAAAAGTGTTTGATTCTTTGACCAGTTTCTTGTGCAGCACTGGCTGTATGTTTAGATTTTGAGTATTCTCCATATTTTTGACCTTCTTGGTGTTAAGCTATCAAATGACATAAAAATATTATGTTTGCTATCAAAATGGGAAAAAAAGTTCTTTTTTTAGTATGTTTTCTGTAATCTGTCATCAAAATCTAATAAATGCAAAAGCATATACAGTAGATTAAAGAAACCTTCTCTATTTCATCACCAATCAATAAGACCCAAACGTCATCATGAACAGAGATAAACATAAAGACCAAATTTTAGACAATAAGTTCCTTTAAAATGTGTCATAAAACATCTTATCCTATGGAGCAGAATTATGCTGCTAATTCATGCGGAAACATTTACAGAATTAAGCTAAAACATTCTTTAAAATATGATTATTTTGTGTCCTTTTTTTAGCTTAAAAAATGAAAATACATAAAATATTGATAAGAATAGTTCAGAATAAACACGTTATAATAAGGATAATGTAAATTATCTTCCAACTACTAATGAAACAAAGATTATGCTTTGTTGTTGTAGCTGGAAGCAGAAGCATATATAAACCCTGCAGTTGCAATCTAAACTTTCTACCTTGCAAAACACAAGCGGGCCAAATATGCCAAGTTGAGCTTTGTAGTTAAAATTTTGAACATGGGTTTTGTCTTGTTTTCATACAAAAAATGTGGATTCAGTTTGCAATGAGAAAACTTGTCATTGATGTTGTTTTGTTCTGCACTAATTAAAAGCAAGTCAAAAAAGATGTTTTTTGTTTTTTTTCTTGTTTTCCTTTGCTCTGCTAGCTGCTAGGGGATAAAGGCTCAACACAGGACAAATTACATGGCATTTATAGCACTTATAATGATATTTTAGTTGGCCCTGGCAACATGTACCCAATCGTTTAGAGACCAAAATCTTAAAAAAAAAAACAGTGGCATACAGTATGCAGGTGAAAGGAAAAGATAGTTTTGAATAGGGGGAATAAATCACAATAATTTTGAGGGGAAATCAATCATGAATAATCAGATCATCAGCTTTAATTTTCTTTAAAGTGCTCTCTCTACAAAGAAAGACTGGCTTTAATGGAGGATGAGAGCCAAGATTTGCAGCACAAACACATCTGTTTCACAGAGGAAATTGATGTCCTTGTCTGTTGGGAGGTGCAAAAGTGGGATGAATTAAAAATAAACTGGGTAGAAGAAAAAAAGAAATCCATGCTTCTTTTCAAAAACAATATGGCATAATGAATTAAAACTGCCGGGGCTCAATCCCATTTCACCCCTTTGCTCTTTCTCCTCTCATACCCCTACCTTATGCACATTCACACAAAGGAATACCAAAGGCTCTTTGTAACACATGCAGAGGGAGGATGAATGGGTGGTATCTAAACCTGGAGGAAAAGATTTTTTTTGTTAAATATTTTAACATTTTAAACAATTCTGAACCTATTTTAGCATGACCTAATAAAATACTGTTGAATTTAACCAATACAAGAATTTTTTTAGGAGTCCTGTGTTAAAGTGGCTTGATTCTAACCAATCAGTCACATTATGAGTCTCGCGGGGCACCTGTTGGTCAGCCGTCTTGTGCAGGGTAGCTAGTTTACGACTACCTCCCATTATCTGAGTCCATTAGAATAACATTTGTGATTTTGAGCAGTATTGTTTCAGTGTTATGATGAGCTCTAAAACCTGACTGAGACTGTGCCCAAACTTCAGCCCTAACCCCTGCACCACCAATCACTATATTGCGGACTATACAGTGGACTTTATAGTGCACTTAACTGACAGTTTGGACCTGTGCGGTACCTGCACCATCTTTGTTCTTTCTCATGACCAAAAACAATCCCATGATGCTTTGCTAAAAGAGAAGAGCTTTCGCAAAGCACTCTGCGATATATCTGCTCATCTAGTGACCATGGATGATCACTAGTTTTCAAGGTGCTCTGTGAGAAAATTTGAGTTCACTAATTTTTCATCCACTAGACATTCAGACACTCATCTAAAATGGCTTAACCACTATATAGTGCTCCATTTAGGGATTGGGGTGGATGTTCGGACACAGCCCTAGTGACCATTTCTGTACACTACTTTTCAAGGCTCATTGTTGGAAATGTTCACTCCACTTCTGTTTTTAACCACAGGACATTTGGACACTTGTATAAAATGGTGTAACTCCTATATAATGCTTTATACAGGGGTTAGGATGGATGTTCAGGTACAGCTAGAAGCTCCTCAAAATGGTCATTTCGAGGAAGTGGTCATACTATTGTCTAGCAACAGTTTCTTCATAATTTTAGATAAGAAAGGAAGATTAGAAATAGTTCTATGATTGACCAAGTCTTTTGGATTATGAGAAGGTTTCTTAAGTAAAGGTTTAATTACAGCTACTTTAAAAAGGTTTTGGTACATTTCCCTGTAACAGGAATAGATTATTCTCATCTAAAATGGAGGTGGAACTCAGGGGGAATACTGCCTTGAATAACTTGGTTGGAACTGGATCTAACATACAAGTTGTAGCCTTAGATAAAACTAATGATTTTCCAAACTTTAAAAGCTCAAAGGTCAACAGTCCAAACAAATAAAGCCCAGGTTCCAAAGCCTTAACCTCCAGAGAAAACCCAGTTACATTGGCATTAAATATAGACTTTTTGGACTTATAGGGACTCTTATTGGCCTGACAATTTAGAAGGCCCCTAAAACATTAAAGTTTTAAACCTAAAACTTGTATTTTTTTGTTGTTTTATTCGCATACTATATCTAAATTAGTCAGAACATTATTTTTACACTTAACACTTCAAAATGCTGTGTTTCTAAAACTAATGATCACGAGTACACTGCAAAAATGCCACATTAATCAGATTCAACATAAATTATGGCAGATCTGTCCTCAAGGGAACTGAATTAAATTAGATTTGATTATGTTTAAAGAATTATTAGTTTAAGAGTAAGTGCACTCCTGTAAACATATTGCTGTTTCTACACTTTCCCCCCGACCACAGATAATTTGTCATGATTTTTGTTTTTTTTTAACATTACAGAAAGTGAACATGGGCCACATAAAGTTGGTGTTTCCTGATGATGTACTCTTTTGCTACACCAAGATTTTATTTGTGCAATGGGAGTTATTGTTTTCATGTTTATTGTGTTTGAAACTAACCTGACCACCTACCTCATTTCCATTGAGGTCCAGAAATGCCTTTTTTATGACCTTCATTCCATACTACCAAAGCATACGTTCATAATCTTTGACTCTAATGCTGTTGTCTGTAAACTATGCCTACAGACTCAATCTCAGCAGGAGACAAGCTCCATTACGCATCCACAAACATAACCCTGCAGCTTGTAATTAGTTTGTTAATAATTTAAGCACTATTTTTTTTCAGTTTATACCTAGCAGAGAAGCTATTTCGCATATAAAGTGCAGATTCTCAGAGGTAAATGAGCACATATATTTGAATTTGTCTTCATGAGCTCCAGTGAGGTTACAATGATTGAACATGTTCCGTTAGTGTGTAAGATCGAAATCGCGCACACATACACAGTCTTTATATCTGTGCACCGTTTGCACTTATCAGATCTGCTGCATAATTTATGCAATAAGCTCTGGAGTAACAAAAAAAAGTTTGCATAATTGTATAAACCATTCCCATACACCAATCCTGGCGATGAATAAATGATCGGTCCCAGTATCTGCCCCGGTAATTAAAACCTTAGAGATTAATCATAAACTTGCCTCATTTCATTTCAACACCATAGGGAAGATATGTCTCTGCATGTTTTTGGACTGAAATCTAAAGCAAATATTTTTGCTTTAGATATTTTGGCTGTCTTGTAACAAAAAATGCTTTGTCTGTAGGCACAAGTCCTGCTTGATAATTAAGGCTCTTTTCTTTCTGATTCATCCTCCTTATCTGCTCAGATCTCTGAGCAAAACAATGAAATAAAAATAGTCTTTTGGCTTTTGTAACAGGTGATCACCTAAAAAGACAAAGATCTCAAATGTGCCCCATAGCTTTAGCACTGTGAAAACACATGCTGTTGTGTCATCGAACTAATGACTCAGTAACCACATGCCTGAGTGATTTAAAGCCAGGACAATAATTATGAGATATCCTCCCCAGGGACCTTATTGGGACATCAGCCTCTGCTTTAACTTTTGTTCATGAGAAACACTTTTTAGCTAAACAGAAGCTAATCAGACCACAATTTAACATTTAGCATTCAAACCAAACTAGAATGCTTTTCTCAGACATATATCTGGTCTTTCCCAAACATCTTCTCTGGTCTTCATAGAGAGTTAAATGAGTTCATAGATGCCATCTGAAATTAGAGTGAATGGGGGCTGAATGAAACTGACTGGAGGCAAGGGCGCAGTGACTCAGCCATGGTGGCTCTTGCAGCTGGCCTTAATAAGTCACTGTGAGAGTACAACTGAGGGAATTGACAGTGTGGTGCTGCTGACTGGTGGACATTACAATCAAAATGCTAATTATCCTCCAAGACTCCATTGCACTGATCCACCCAAGTTGCTGTCGGTGCCTAAAAAAAGTGGCAAAAACAAAAGAAAGCTTGTACACGAGATTCCCAGACAAATACGTAAACATACATAATGATTCTGCAGCATATGTTTCTAACTTCTGTTTCGATACAATTCTTGTGAAACATGAGGACATTTTTGATTTTTTTCTATAATTTCTATAGTAATACTAAACATTTAGCATTATGTTTAGAAATTATGAGCCTAAGCATTCTTCCATTGTAGGATTCAACAACACTTTGGGCCTGATGAAGGTTCGATCATCTTAAAACGAGTGCAAATGTGTTTGTACACATAGAGCAGATCTTCAAAGAAGGTGCTAAGTGATTTGGGTTGGCAATTTAGCAGACCACAGGTTCAAAACTGTTTTCGAGTTTGAGATACTCTGTAAGGAATAACAACAGTAGACAGATACTAAATTAGAAAAAAAAACGTTTTTGGAGGCCAGGGCAAATTAATGCAGCAGGACAGCTCACAGTCTTTATACAATTGGACCAAATTGGCAAAAAAAAAATATAAATAACAGTAAACTTAAATATTGTGGCTTGTTTTGAACAAAAATAGAATATCAAAGAGACATGAGGAGGGCTTATCTATCTTGTAAGGCTACCCCAAACTATCAGTGAAAAACAATCTATTCATTTTAATGGGCAAAACCTAATCAGTTTGCATGTCTTAACATGCAGCAAGCTTTGCAGACTACATGCAAAATTCCCACTTATTGCACAAGCTAAAATAAAAATTGCACATGGAAGTTAGTGCCCCTTATTTGGGAAAATGGAAGATCAGGCCGTAAAGGTGCCTAAAACAAATATTTGTGATTCAAAGTATTTTAGAGTTCAGAGTTTAGACTTAAATTTAAGATATGATCAGACTTAATTCATACAGTCAGCTTTAGAACATAAGATCTCCTTTTAATATTTAGTTGTTGTTTTTTTGTTACAGTAATATATATATGTTTCCACAAAAGACCACACAGCATGCTTTCCTAGAGGTTCTTCTGAGTATGTCCACTTTTATCTTCCCTCTGCTTTTTCTCATTATTCCCATGCCATACTGTGCTTGTGAAATACAAAGAATGGGCTCACTAAGAGAACCAATTCGGACTGAGATAAATAAATACTTTTGAAATTTAGGATGTCTTTTAGGCGTACATGCTCATTCAGCTAAGTTACTCATCTTCACACAGTTGGAAGTTGAAGGAAATAAACCAGAGGCAAATAACTAAACTTGTATTTTCTGGGTAACCCAAAATGGAAACTTCAAAAGGCAACAACACACATTTTGAGTACATTCTATGTATTTACTGTCCAATGGGGGTGAATTGACTCACTCTTGTTATCAGCATCCTTTTCATTCTTAATATCTACCTCAAAAGAAGCTTGAAACCCAGACCACCAGCTCACACAGCGCCTGTCATAAAGGAGCAGGTAAAGATGGCTCAGCCTCTGCTGCAGTGAAAGTGAAGCGAATTGAATTCAGCCCACAGAAAATGCTTTATCGTCCCCCCCCCGCTGAGTGTGGAAAACAGAGCAAAGAGGCACAGGTTGATTTGTCCAGCGTTTTTTGTGGTTGCAGTCAGTTAGCAGTTCCATCAGTAGACTAAAATGTCCTCAAGTTGTTTTTTTGTAGTAATGGAAAAAAACAGTATAAAAATAGACATTTTAGATTTAGAAGCCCCAGGCAAGAGTAATTGCAGAAGAGAATTGCGTTTGAGGATGTGTGCTACTGTATTTAGGTGACACATCAAAGGTTTTATCATTACATGTAGTTTAGACATGGTTTTAGGGATAATCCAAGATACATTTAGAATACCAGTTGAATGTCTACAAATGAAAAGGGGAAAAAAGAAGTATCAAAGCATTAATTTGTCATTGATTTATTCACCAGAGCAAATTAAGTGCTTAAAAATGATAAAACATTTTCTATCTCTACGTTACAGAGTAGAGTTTGAATTCAATAGTCATTTATTAGACCATAGCCCCATTTTAAGCTTGATAGCAAGCAAACCCCTTTCAGTAAGTGTTTTTATATTATAATTTAAAGCCTTTATCTTTTCTTTATTCATAAAAATGTCAGATAGGAATTTTTTATGCATCGACTTGCCAGATTTTTTCAATTTATATCAAATAAGGCAAATATACTTAAATTAGAGTGTAGCTACAAAGAGTATATGTGTGGTTCTTCTTTACAAAAGATATCTATTATATAAAATGCATCATTTTTTTAACAAAAAGGTTTAATGTCATATTCCATGTATAAACTAATTTTAACATCCTACACTTTGTTCTGGAGTTGATATGCATATGTCACAAGCTTGAAAAAATGTTTAAAAATTTGTCAGATTGTAAGTAGATCTCATTTCCAATGTCCTATTTCACAAAACTTACAAATTGTGACTCTTGCAGGCTATTGTAAAACGTAACCAATTATATCTGCTGATGAAACTAAACTAAACTGTTATCAGTTTCAAAGTGGAATTCTGAAAAATGAAACTCCTCCTTATCTCAAGCTTTCTAGCAGGCAGATAAAGGTTTAGGCCCAAAAAATCTGAGAGGATTGTTTCACTGTGGTGATGGTGTTCCATTTATGATACTTAGCATTCTTGTCTATTTAGAGTTAAGGCTAAAAAGTTCTACGTTTGGTTTCGTCAAACCATAATAAATTCTCCCACAAAGTGCTGGTAGATTTGAGAAAGGCCTGGCTGTTTTATATGAGAAAATGCTTCTGTCTGTCTTGACACCTTGCATCTAAATAGTCTAGAGGTACTGAGAATAAAGATGACTGTTTTCAAAATGTACAACAAATGTTGCTTTTGCCCTCTTGGTCATCATCGCCTTCAGTTTTTTTTTATTTTTTAATTTTGGATTAACATTATAAATAAATAATGTCAAGGTCATCCTATTTTTGCTAAGTTTTGAATATTTTCACAGGAATACCTTGTTATCTCTTATGTATAGGACTTTTTGTACCTTTTGCAGATTTTATGAGTTGTTTTTTCTTCAATATAAGAGGACTGTATATTTCAGCTGGTTTTTAAATGATACTTATTGATACAAAATTGTAAGTTTCTCTAAATTCAGAAAGTAAAAAACATCTATATAGCTATAAAACATAGTAGGTAATCAGTTCAGAG
>JAUZNJ010035529.1:0-10169 GCA_034780135.1 Jordanella pulchra
GCCACCTGCATGCCCTGAACTGCTCTTTTAATGAGTTAATTCAGTTTACATGGGTCAAAAACTGTCAAGTTGCATTTTACTTTTTTTGTTTTGTTTGTGCCGCTAAACTATAAGTGATCTTAACCAATTCAAAGCTGAGCTCCCAGTAAAGGTCACTACTTGTGACTGTAACCATCTAAACATTAGGAACTCTGCTGTCATCACTGTTCGTGCTCAGAAACATGAACGAGGCCCTAATCGTGGGAATTTTGACTAAACGACCGCTGTGTTTTCACCTCGCGCTGATGATCCGAGGAAGAGGGGATTTTCTCTAGTCTTTATTTCTGGATGACTGAGTAATTTCCTCCTGGGATCCACCTCCACTGAGATGAAATGCAGGAGAGAAGGAGGGGGCTTGAATGCCTGGGGTGTCCCCCACTCCCCAACTCCAGAAATGAAAAGCAGGTGACTTTTCACTACGGGAAAATCGGGTTAGTAACTGGAGAGGGTCTGAAAAGGGAGGAAGGAAAAGACTGAAAGAAGAAGCAGCTCTCGGAGTTCTTGTATTTAGCTCCATTGTGTCAAAGACGTCTTTGAATAACCAGGTTCACAGGGACTTCATTCTTGTCTCAGTAAAGGTTTTCAACCAGAACCCTTCTGTGATAAGCTGGTTAATTGGAGCTAGTTTTATTGCCAACCTGAAAGGGTTCGCCACAAAGATGTTTTATTTCGCTGAAATCTAACAATTGAGCAGTTATTTTGTCCAATATTATTAGAATGGTTTAATATCATTAGTGAATTTAGACTAAAAGACTTCTCTTCTTTCACCTTTTTATTGACTTTCATGCGTCTTTTTGTTTTCCTGCCTCCTTCCTCCTTACTTTATTTTTGTTAGAAAGGTACCAAATGCAAAGTTTGCAAAAATATTGCTGGTTTTATCACCTTTTTTTTTTCTTTTTTTTTTAATTTTTTTTACTCTCGTGTCTGTGGTCAACGCAGAGTCATGTCAGTAGTCATGATGGAAAACGGGGGAAAGCTGGATTAAGGGTGGAGGTGTTTTTTAGGAAATATGGTCCAAATGATACAAAAGGAGCAGACTGGCTTAGATTTACAGCTGGAGTTAGGGGCCGGTGAGATGGTGGAGAAGAGCAGAGAGGTCAATGGTAGGTTATCTGTTTTGGCTCCTTAGTAGCAGAGTTGGAAGAAGTAAAATATAGAACAAAGATTTGCGAATTTCTCTGATTGTTTTTATAGATTTTCCTTCCTTGGAGGCTGACTTTCATCTACTATTCAGTTCTTCTGTTTTTCTGAAAGTTTTAAAATGTTTTATTAAGGTAATTGTATGTTTTTGTTTTTTAGTTATGGCCATTGTAGCTGATAAATCAGACACAAACCTGTGTTGTGTTGACGAGTAATAAATTACTTTACAAAAAAATACAGGTCATGAATTTAGCCTCAACAAGGAACTGAGAACTTGGCCCAGCTTTGCACGGTTTCAATCAGCATTAAGATGAAGTAACTCCACAAGAAGTGGATAAAGACAGTGTCCAGACGTAATCCATAATGCAGCCTAATACAGCTCATATAGATGAAATATCTGAACTCACCTAGAGAAAGATTTCCATCAATAACCTAAAACAGAATCAGAGACGCCCCAAAGTTTCAGCTTTTTGCTCTGAGAGTGAAACCTAACAAAAAGACACAATTTAAAAATCCCTCTTATTCAATGTTTACATTGCCATTCCTGCTCAACATATTTGCAGTGTGTATGAATATTGCTTATTAGTTTATATTTTGGTTTTCCAAGATATTTCAGAGGTAAAAATAAAAAATGTTTAAATTATGTATAATTTATACCTACTTTTATATTATCTAATTTAGTTATGCACCCAGTTTGTAATCCTCATTTATGTCAAACGCATAAAAAATTATTAAACTTTGACTTCCATTAGTAGCTATAATTCACTGCAGCATTTAAACATTTCCATATAAAAGACATATTAAATGGCTTTAAATCTATTAAATGTCCAAGCAGATTTGTAACATCCATAAGTGGAAACAAATTTATCCATTTTTCAGAAGGACATACACCACTCCTAGAACTCTAATTAAATTAGATTCAGATAATAGATATAAATATGCTGGATGGAGACGTTCACTATGCCCTGTTGGCTAAAATATCCAAACACCTTCACAGATGGAGAAATGCAGCCTCTACTTCCCTCTCCTCGCTCGTATTTCCATCCATGCACATGGTGTCCCATTATGAGGGGTGGCTGCATGTTAACTGATTAACCCAGATGACTAGAAGGGTCTCGTTCGGTCTTCTGGCTCCATCGGTAAGAACAAAAGCGTCTGATTGGTGGGGGCCATTATGGGGCACCGTCTTCTCTTTGAGGGTCCAGATGCTTTTTTTTTTTTTTCTGACTTCATTTAGTCTGTAGGAAGCAGCAGCAGCAGGCGGTACCAGCTCATTCTGCTGGTTTGATCCGTCAGCGATGTTAATGGCTCTGGTCAAAAGGTTTTCCAGAACCATCATTCCACCTAGAAACGGCTCTATGTTTAGTTATTGGATCAGTAAAACCAGAACCAGTGTGTGAGTTTAATAAATGGGTCGGGATTGTGGCATTGCTGCACACACCTGGCAGTAATATTCAAAGCATCTGTTCTTCATGCAAGTTAACATTAACACAGTGGACTGAACCATGAGGTTACACTATTCTACTCATCAAACCGGTCTTGGTGACTCACCAAACTGGTGTTATAGTATTATTTGATGCTTCTACTAAACGTTCTTCAACTAGAAGCAGTTCTTTTGATTCCAGAAATAATTTTAGATTTTACCATAATGAGCCAGACTCTGCAGTTCATCAGGTAGCTGAACTTCCTCCTATGACTGCAGGTGAACTCCAGTTTAACCACAGGTGTGGTGTAAGTAGCTCGATTGGTTGGTTGCATTTACATAAGTAACTGTAATAAAAGGCAAGATGTGTACTACAGTGCACATTTTTATCCAACTAAATCTACCGTTTCTGGCTAATCTACCAATTTCCAGTGAGTTTACTGAATGAAATTGTCAGAAATATTTAAAACAGTTGAAATATTGAAAATAGTTTAATTTCAAAGGTCAATGAAGTTTCTTAGCATGTCAGCTCAAGGTGTTATATGATTCAGTTTAGTTCAAAATGTATAGGCAGATTCCCATTTACCAAAATGATCAAACAATGCTCTTAAGTTTATTTTCTTTTTAAGTTTGCATCACTTCACATGTAGTGACGGGAGTCTAGTTGTTTGCATTGTGTTGTAAACTCATACCAATAACACATGTATTTAGTTTATTTTTAATTATGTTTATTTTTGCCTTTTTAACCACAGGGCTTTTCAAAAACGTATAAATTCACATACAAATTTGTGTGTAATTAAGTTATTTTCTCAGTTTGAATCAAACGTTATCATCAGTTAATCTGTGCTGAAGTAGTCTTTTTGCCAAAGAATGTTTTAATTCTACTTAAATAAAAATACAATAAATTAATCATACTTTTACTTGGTTATTCTACAACACTCTTTGTTTTTAAAGAAAATATATATATTTTTAAAGCTCTGTCTTCTATATTTAATCCATAATTTGTCACTTAAATTCAGTCAGACATTTACTTGGAACATCTATTGGTTTCCTATAAAATTTTTCTCAAACAGAAATGGATATGGACTTTTTTCTTAGACTGCTTATGTTTAGGGAAAAAAAAACAATTTCACAATATCTACTTTAAAATATAAACAAGGAGGATGTTATAATGTTTTAAAGTTTACTTGGCAACAGGTTCGTAACTTTAGCATCATTTTTTTGTTTTGACAGGTAGCTGTAATGTTTCCCACTTCAGAACCAAAGATTAAAATTCAGACATTCTGCAGCTTATCCAAGTTAAATGATAAGCAAGGACTGCAGGGTAAAAAATGTTATCAGTGTTTTTTCTATGTGTGAATGATGTAATTAAATGGAGCGTCTGTGCACTTCACCAAACATGGTTTCCTTTCTAAATGAGGTAATGCATGAAGTGCTGGAGGAGAGTGTCGGCGTAATCGGAGGTGAGATCGGTGCACGTGTGGACAGATCGCTGCATGAGTCACAAAGTTGGAGGGCGGTAGGGAAAAAACAACCTTCTGGTGACGTTATTTAGCAAGAATGTCTGGAAGAGTTTATCTCCGTGTGCTAACATTACCTAAGCTGAGCTGGTGCTGATCCATGTGGACAGGTTCATGTTCAAACAGAACATCCATTAAAGGACTGTATTTTTTTGATTAATATTATATGTTCTCATTAATATTACGATTTCATGTGTAGTTGTCTGAAATGTTCAGTTCCGATTAACATCCAGAGATCCTGTAGACAGAAGGAGAAATATTACTCCTTATCACCTTGCAGCAGTTTGTTAATGAATAACGTTCCTTTTAATGCAATATGTGCTCAGACCTGCTGTAATCATTAAATAAAATCTGTCAGGCCTGGTTCTAATTTTTTACCATTAACTGCTTCAATAACCTCCACTCAGTCAAGGTTAGATCAGGGACCCTTTTGCTCAATTAAGGTTTCATGTATCAGAAGGTTTTTACCATGAAGCCAAATTGGAGATGTTTGCGTCTGAAAAACTATGTCTATCCCGTGATTCAATAATACAGCATTCAGTTATAGATCTGTTGCTGTGATTGGGTTCAATTGTTTTGTTGATAAACCACTTTTCCATAAAGGTCTTGTGTTAAAAAGCTTGAGAAGGCTTAGTTTATACTTTAAGTCCTAGATATCCCTCATTAGAAGATGAAATGAGCATAAATTTAGAGATCAACGCCATCATTTTCCTAAAGCTGTCAAATTTAAGTTTATAAGCTACAGAGCAATCTTTCTGAAAGAATAAATCAGAAATGAAGTGATTAAGTTTCATAAGAGATTTTTCTGCACTTTAAGCTTCTTTAAATAGTGGGAATAGTTTAGAAGTAGGGTAGGAGTGATTGCTGAGCACAAGGGCATGCATGAGTGTGTAAGTGCGTAGTTGTGTCAGTTATGTGTGCTCATCTACACATTTTATTACACAAAAGTGCCTGTTTTGCTCATGTGTGCTAATGAGTGTCAGGCAGGAGATTATGCATTTGTCTCTAAGGGAACGGGATTCTGTTCCCAGGAGCTGCAGGGCCCAGGCTGAGGGGGGTATGTGCACACCCTGACCCCAGCTCTCGGGGTCCCCTCTGCCTGTCTGAAACCATTTCCTCCTTTTGTGGCATAGGTTGGTCCCAGAGTGTGACACAAATGTGAGGGACAGAGGTTATATGGAAGTTCTACAAAGTGCTGAAACGGATAATAATTAGTAAAACTGCAGCTCTGAGCTTCCAGACCCTCATAGCTTTCCTCTTCATCCATGTCTCACCAATCAACGGCTACAACCTCCCCCTCCGCCTCTCAACAGTAAACAAATTCTGAGAGCGACTGGTGCATTGCTAATGATCGGAAACAATTAAGCCCACACAAAAGGAAGCGTCCCACTATACCACTCTGTGTTGACTTAGTATTTGGAGGTTAAATGGCTGCAGCATAGATTACTGTTGTGGACCGGAGAGCTAAAAGAGCCTGTTTGACAAGCTCTTCCTTTTGTTTGGCATTTTTGCAAGTGCTCCTTTAGTGATACGGGGAGAGTTGATGGATGTGAGAATTTAAAAAAAAAACATGATCAGCCTTTGACCTGAGGTCTTGGTGCAAGCCAGTTATGCCAAACGTTTTAAAAAAAAAAATAGGACCCTATCATTTTCTGTTCCAAGGATCCACACCAGCACCATCTGGTTTGTTTTCAACAAAGAACCAAGCAATCTTTATTAAAGTTGTTGCCAGATGGTGACTGCATACTTTTTGAAAATGTTTCTTGGAAATGAATGAGGTTACCAGACACTGCCGCTCTGGGTCCTTAAGCAAGACCCTGGGCCTCAAGATGCTCTTAGGCCGTTCACTAATCCCTAATGTATGAACTTACTGCAGACGACATTAGAATCTGCAAAGCTGTAATGATGAGTAAAGATGATTTTACCATGGTATGGATAAATATTGTGATTGGTTTTAAGGTGTCCAGGAAAGCTATGTTATAGGACACCTATAAGAAAGTTCCAGTCAGTTAGCCTGATTGTTCTAAATTATTGCACTGGCTTGCTTTGAAATGATACTTTGCATCACTTAACATTAAGTGATGTAAAGTAAAATTCAAAGTATCTCTTATGTAGCACAGAATTGCACTTCTTAAGATGGCTGCATGTTAGAGTAGCTTAATTTGCTCAGTTTTGTTTTTTTTTGTTTTTTTTTTTTAAAGGAAATTTTAGTTCCTCAAATTTATAGATTAGTTACTTTTTTGTGATGTTTTTTGCCAGTTTCTCTCCATTGTTGAAAATTGTTATAATGCGTAACCACACCAATCACAGTATTTTTTTTTTTGTTTGTTTTGTATTCTTTCTACACCAAGGAACTCGAAACTTAAGATAATATAACTACTTCTGCAAGTACCAGTTGAACTGAAAAAGATGCGACAAGCATGCACTGCAGGAGCCTGCCTCTTCCTCACTAGGAGAGGGAAGCAAAAAAGTCAAGCCATCTCTTGCATCGATCATTATGGACAATGTGAGATCTTTTGGAAACGACTTTGAAGACCTCCAAGCCATAGACAGGACCCAACCAGAATGTGTTTTACAGAAGCATGGCATATGGATCATATTCCCTCCAGTATGTCTGGCTATGTTCATACAGCTGGAAGTGACCCAAATCCATTTTTTTTTTGCCCATATCCAAGCTGTATCTGATTTCTTTTTTTTTCCATGTCAATCTGAACAACACAGATCAGATTTTTATTTTTTATTTTTAAATGGACCCAGGCCACCTGGCTATTTGGTCCTGAATCTGATCTTTTCAAATGCAACCTGTGTCTGAACGGCCAGGTTGCAATCATAACACCTGAACGTCATGAATACTCAACATTTCTTTGTCTTACTACACAACAACCATGGCGAACGATGATGCAGAGAGCAGTCTTTAGTTTTGACATACTTGAAAAGTTTGCATTGTTAATGCATCGGCTAAGGTCGGGAAAGAAATTAAAGATTGCAAGATGCGCTCCAGCACTATCATCCATGTTTACTTCTGTAAACACAGAAATACTCTCTTGTGATGTCATTGCGTCCTCTACTGTGCATACGGGACACTTAAGTTGTGTGCATGCAATTCACACAGGAGATCACATACAAGTTGCACAATGTGGTAATGTGAACAACCACAGGAAAAACAAATACGAGCAGAGTTAAAGAAGGCTGGAAAACTAACTAATACGATTTGGCAGTGTTTTAAAAAAAGACATAGGACCTGTTACTATGAAGATTTGTCTCTGCAGCCCTAATTTTGAGCTGTTAGCAGTTAGTTTTTTTTACACTATTCATGATTTTCATGACCTCCACCATTCAGGCCATTGACCAGTTTTAACATTATACCCACAGAGCAGAAATTGGTTTTACCAATTGCTAAACAGGAAGTGAAATAAAACAGCCTAAACTGAAAGAATAACCCCCCAAAAAGACAGGTGATCAGAATGTTTTGAAATATTCAGAGAGTATGTGACTGCTTGGAAATAAAATGTAAACTGTGAAAGCAGAAGACATTTCATCAGTGCTTCTGATTTACTGAAATGGGAATAATTCAAGCACAAAAAAAACAAGTGGGGTTCAAAGGAAGTTCCCAGTCCCCCACTTTTCTTTCTCAGTGGCCCTGTGACTGGTTAAGTATGAGAATTTGCATGGGCAGCGGCTGGGAGAGTTGGAGAAGACCCAGGATTGGTCAAGAAGGCTCCTGAATAGACTCTGAAAGCTGAGACTCTGTGCTTGTTTTGATGAATTGCCTGAAGATTTCTATGTGAAGGAAATCTACACTGGAATTAAAAGGTGTGCATTTCTCAAAAGCTCTTCAACTTTCCAAGCTGCAACAAACAACAAAAGTTTAGACCCCACTTTGGATGTAAGAGCTTATCAAGTGAAACCTAAAGTCTTCAAAATGTATGAAGTCAAATTTTAATAGGATTAAGGATATCAAACAATCACCTGAGTCTCCCAGAGCAACTGAATGATTTTTAGTGTATTATTTACAAAATAGGCTGGGATTCCTGGATGTAGCATTAAGCATGTTGAGGGGAGTGAATGTTCATCGCTATAGACGGAGCACCAGCGTAGCTTTGCATGGTTTGAATAACATAACTTTTAATTGATAACATCATTATTATCATTAACTCATTCATTTGCTTTGATACTCAACGCTCCATCTCAGTCACTATTCTTCTGCAGCCTCTGACAGTCTTTCTATTGGGTTGGGCTTGAATTTGCCTCCGTCCCTTTCCAATGAACTCTAAACTACTTCCCTGTCTCTGCTTAAGAGCATCTCCACAGCATGACTGTTGGTTTTTCACCATATGTGGTGTTTTGCATGTCTTCAAAAAAAAAAAAAAAAAAAATTGCTCACTAATGTTTTCTGATGAAACTTTGAGGTCTTCACCGACTTGCCAGATTAAATCACACACAGCTGGAAGCAGATTTTTATGTGCTAAACTAACAAAGTAAACATGTCTAGTTTTGTGATTATTTTGTAAGAGTGGAGAAACTTAAGGGTTATCATTACAGTGAAGTGTTTGTGCTTTTCAGTGTATTTCACTCTGGATCATTCTGAAGTCTCCATGGATTAAAAAAGGAAAAAAAATGAGCCTAAAGAATCTGGCTGATGAAAACCACACCCCCCGTGATGCTGTTCATTTTTCAGGAATCTGGGAACTGTTTCAAGCATAAATCTTTCATAAAGGCAGAGCATTGATACCCCCTCCCCCAAACCCCACCCTCATTGTAAGTGCATTCTTGTACAGTATTTTGCAAAAACTTCCTAGAAATGGCCCAGGAAGCATGCCAACTATTCTAAGGAGACCAGTCGGATGTTATCTGAGGGAAGCAAGATGGTTCTCAAAGACCTTCTCATTTATCCAAAACATCCAGGAGATCGTTTTTTTATTGTTTTATTCAGGCCCTCATTGGTCAGAGGTGTTTTAAGAATCAAGTTTAAAAGCATTTAGTTCAAAGTTTTATGGCTTCATCTTTTAAACTGTTCAAAGATGACTTGTTTGTGGATAATCACCATTTTATATTTCCATAGATTTAACATTTTGACTGAATATATTTAAATATCCCCCTTATCGCCATTTTCCACACTCCTAAAATCCAAATCCTGTTTACCACCCCTACAGATGCCAGTCAGAGCTTTGGATAACACTCGGACTGTAGGGTCTTGCAGGGACCTTCATCCTTCTCCTGCCAACATGGCGCATCCTGCACAGCTACGCTCATTATTTCAGTCTAAACAGATTAAACTAATCCCGTTATGTGGTAGTAAGGCATAGCTGGGAGATGGAGAGAAGGGTTGGCTGTTCTTCTGCTGCCATGTGGCCTTGTATGAACTGTCACATGGATGTGAATAAACAGCACCACGAACATGATGCAGGATTTGGTCCTTGCTGAATCTATACAAAGAATCCTCCTTGGTGCTCAAAACCTGAAAGGTTCATTCAGGCTGAGAATCCTGCTGGACAGCAGTGAAGGAGCATAACTTTATTGAGCCAATGTTTATTACCAAATACCAGCAGATCTGAAGACTTTCAGTCTCATCTGTGGTGGAGAAATAAAATTACTAGGATGAAATTCCAAAAATGTCACAAAAGGTTTCTCTTGGAAAACTTAACAACCTGCCAATGGTTCATTTTGAAGTTTTAAGTGCTTCACATTATTTGCCAGCAAACAATCAATATTATTCTTTATGTGATTAGTTCAGACTAATTGGTTTTATACAAAAAAAAAAATCAATTTTCCCGTTTACTGTATCTAGGGCTTAAAAATTTAATCTTTGATGGTTTGTTTTAAGTTTTTTGAATTCTTTATTGATCTATATTCTTTATTTTCATAACTAAATCGCATTATCTTTTTTGTATTTATTTCATGAATTTGAATAATAAAACAGGATGCATGACATACAATACTTTTAAAAACTTTTCTTTCAATCATCTCCTCTGGGTAACGAACTTCAATATGTAAAACATTAGATATGAGTTCATATCTAAGAAGAAAAATGTATGAATTGATGTCAC
>JAUZNJ010035530.1:0-12223 GCA_034780135.1 Jordanella pulchra
GAGGGCTCCAGCCCGGGAGACCCACGACGCACTCTGCTGGAAGAAAGGTGGAGCGGCAGGCTCCGGATCCCAACAGATACTTGAAATTGTAAGATGCAAAAAAATATGGTTTCATATTTTTTGAAAGAAGCTGGGTTTACAACCAGAGACCCTTTTGTTTCAGGACATCCTTTTGTCTTTATTGCTGCCAACCGCTTCTGTCTATGCAAAGATATTTTAATTTAAACCTTTTACCCAGATTTTTTACACTGAAAAGTCATTAGCATTTTCCTAATAATGATCTGATGCCCCGCAGGGCTCCGTCCAATTATCCATTTCATGTCACAGAAGTGGCGTCAGTTGAATAAAGGAGACAGAGTCTGTTGTAAATATTTCAGTCTCAGGGCTCCCAAAAGACACAACTCCGGAGGTATCCTTACATCTGCCTCCCAGACGGTTCTATGGCTGTCACTGCTCACTACTCGTCTCTTTCCTCCTCCCCTTTTATCTCAAATTATAGCCTCGCATGGGGGGGGCATGTTTACTTTGGAAGGGGCCAAATGTTTTTTCTTCCTGTGGTCCTCTGATTCTGCCTGCTGCTCATCATCTGATCATGTTATTAGCTCTGTAGTTTCAGGAACCATTATATGAGGGATCTTAAAGTTCCTGTGACATAAATCATTTTCTGACATCTTTAGAGGTTTTTGTAAAGAAATAAGGTAAAAAAAATCAGCTTAAGGTTTCACTAAGTGTATGAGTCTGGACATTTTAAGGGATGCTCCTAAAGTCCATCACATAACACTCCTGTGGAGCTATGTCTTTATTTTTATGTGCGTGCATTCTAGGTCTATGTTACCAGATGTGGTAGATGACTTCAGACTGATCAACCCCTTCTTTAAAGGCCACGAAGCCATCTTCTACTCATTCTACGTTTTCTTCATCAAGTTTGCTGTTGGCATCACGCTCGGAGTGTCCACCCTCTTCCTGGAGTGAGTCTCCGTTACTATCTGACGTATAGAAATGCAAACAGTAGATCTGTAGCATAGTAATGATTCAGGATATAATGAAATACGATCTGTTCTTTGCCTCCAAAGCAAGGAGGAAAGTTCATTTTTACATCCTCATCATTATTTTACTACAGTTAATATGCAGAAGCACAAGGTGTAAAAATGCATAAACTTTCAGCAGCTTACAGAACCTTATTAAATACTAATAGCTTAAAATAATTGTTTCCATTGATAATTACCAGATATTTAAAAATGCTTCATTTGTTTATAATTCGCTTTTCCAAAAGTCAAATGAATCTTTATCAGGTTCAGGTTTGACTGGAAAAGTTCAGACATCTGATTTTTGTCCTCTTCTGCTTTGCTTTTTTTTTTTGTACGTTTACATGTTTTGTTTGTCAGTTCAGCTGCTAACCTGGTTTCCTGTCATAAAATTAGAATCCTTTGGAGAATAAAACGGTTTATGGTTGACTTTATGATCCAAACTAATGCTTGTTCTTTGACTGCAAAACAAGCTCATATCATTAACCCTCCAACTTAGGTGGTAGTTAGGAGGAGATATGAGGGTTCAAATTTATTTTTATGCAAACACGACACAAAGTTATGGTTAGAGATCTCTTCCTTTTGGAAAAAAAGGAGAAACTTTCTCACAGCAGGCTGTTAAGAAACAACATTACTTTCTGATTGAACTGTAGCTTTATTGCATAGCATTGATAAAAGAAAGTATGTAGAGCGGTATTTTCCAAACCCTGCCATAATCATTCATTTGAAAAAATAAAATCATTCTTTAAAAAAAAAAAAATAAAATAAATAAATAAATTTGTAAAAGGTGTCTCTTCACTCATGTAGATCAAAGTCATGATGATTTTGTTTTTGTTTTATTAAAGAAAAAAACCTCAACACTGTCCTGAAAGGTTTCATCTCTGTTTGCTTTTCTTGCTCAAGAAAATATTCTGTGTATTTTCAGTAATAACAACAGAATATGGGTCACATTTTTATTTAGCTATGTGTATAAAAGGTATGTTCAAGTCTGCCTTTGGGTGAAGGTCACTGGGCTGTTCCATTTACTTTAAAATGAATAACATGATGGACTGTCAACCTGTCCAGGATGTGCCCTTGTTGACGTTGCTGCTGCACCAAATCCTCCCACAGGCGGTGGAGCAAAACTTGGAATTCAGATTTCTGTATTTTTAATTTTTATGCTGGAACATTATTACAATAATTTTTGTTTCCAATTTAGGGCATCATTCTTGTCATAGTTTATGTTCTGCATTTTAATAGAAACCGTGTGTCTTTGTAGGTTTGCTGGGTACAAAACTGGCGGCTGCCAGCAGCCCGCTCCTGTGGTGTACACCCTGAAGCTGCTGATCGGCGCTGCGCCCATAGCCTTCATCGTCACAGGGTTAATGATCCTGGTCTTGTATCCCATCAACGAAGACGTTCGACGCAGGAATAAACTCTGTCTGGAGGAGCTACGGTGTGTAGAAATCATTAATGCACAACTGCGGGAAAAACTCTAATCCTTCAACTCTGTGCCACCTTTCAACTCTCCTAACAGCCACAAACTATTGTGAAAGACTTACTATAAAAACTCGTGGGTGGGGGAAATGCTGCTGTGATGTCATAGCAGTATGAAAGTGAAGCGGCAATGTAAATACTCAGGTGGAGTACAAGTATCTTAAAGATTCAGCATCTTGACACAATTAGTTAGATGAAATATTTAAGATTTATGTGCCCTTCTTTTTATCGACTTCTTCATCAACCTGCTCATAAAATGTTACATGCAAATCAAAAGAACCTGCAGGAACCTTTTTATGTTTAGTAAGAAACATATTTTTATGTATTTACATCTTTGACCAACTTATTTTGCTGATAGATTTTAGAAAAAGTATTTCTCTGATCACCAAAGAACTTAGCTTATTACCGAGGACCAAAAGTGCCACAATCCAGCAAATACTATCTTGAGGGTTTATATGTGTAATAGTTTAAATAAAATCAATAAATAATAAAATATGTATTTAAATATTTATTAAAATATGTCCTTAATCATCAAGATTACAGTTAAAACCATTAAAGTGTAGATCCTTCATTAAATCTTAATATTTTAGGAATTGCAGGTGAATCTTTTTAATTAAATGGCAAAGTACTGTTATTGTCAAAATTATCCTTACCTTTCAGGGAGTTTTTTTTATGTTTTGAAGTTACAAAGTCAGAGTTTGGACCGAGGGGTTCAGAGAATAAGGAGAGGAATGTTAAAATTATGGTGATGGCAAAGAGGTTTCCCAACAATAAAAACTTGGAGCTCATTGAAATAATTGTTAGTTAAAACTACAGTAAGAAACTAGCAAAAAGCTAATAAGCAATTCTAACTGGCAATTGATTGCTTTGAGATCAATAAACACTTTACCTCCAGGGTTCAGTTAGATCTTTACTAATTTTAACTATTTCATGTTAAAAAGTCAGTAAATTTGGAAGTTCTTTTTTATTCTCCAATTATTAAAACTATTTTATGTTATCTTTTGGAAGATCCTCATTTCACATTCATCAAAAGAAATCTTGGATGAATGACAACAAATTGGAATCTAAATCAACCTAAAGTTGGAATAATTCACCTTCATATGTATTTGTTAAATTGTCGCACTGTTGGTCCTTGTGAGAGCAAAGAAGAGCGGAAGTGCACTGCCACTTTTGGTTTCCCGAGACTAAGCCTTCATGTTTGATCATATTGTCTTGGTTGAATGTAAACCACAGGCAATTTGAAAATTGTCTTCCATTTTCTTATTAACCTTCCTGATTTGTATCCAAGAACTACTTAATTTCTTGCACATGTGTGTTATAAGCTGTGGTTAAACAACCCAGTCTAATAATATTAGAACCTTTTACCTCTGTTTACTGATAAAAAAAAAAGCAGTTTGGGAAACTTGTATCTTTACTTTCACCCCATGGTTTGAATGTAGCAGCTCACTGATACTGATGTCTCTCGCAGGAAGCAAAGCATTGGCTCCACAACTATGGAAGATTTGAGTAACGCGTGAGCAGGATGTTGGAGTGAATTCACAAAGCCACGGATTCCAGTCATGAGGCTGGAAGGTTGCTCTTTGGTGTATATTACACTGTCAAACATGGAAATAGTTTTAATGTAAACATTTTTTTGTTTTATTACCACATTTACTGTACAGTCATCTTCAATATATAAACATATAATTTATATAAATGAATGTATATTATTTGCTGTGTTAAACTCTAGGCTGTTATTTATGATACATAATTACAGAAAGGATTGATGACAGGAGATAAATAAACGCCGTAGAGACGGGATAGGACCAAGGACATCTGTGGCTCTTGTGTTCAAGGTGGAGGTGTTTCAAAAGGATGCAGGAGGAAAAACAAAAGGGTACCACTTGTACCAAGATGTATATTTGTTAATAATCATAAATAACATTCACAGTTAACCATTATTAAAAAAAAAAAGTACACCCTCTTTCAATTCTAAGGTTAAATATGTTAGAGCATCATTTTATGTCTTCAAATTGTTTAAATCCTACTTCAAGTTTATAAAAATGCCACAAATCAGTTTTGAATTATATCTATTTCATTTTATACATTGAGCTTAGTATTTCTATTTCTTTTACACACTTAAGATTGAAAAATATATTTTTTGAACAATCCTAAATATCACATTTCTATTACGAATTTAAAAGTAAATATGTCACTCTTTTTTTGAACAAAAAATGCACTATGATAATTCGTGGGGTGTTGCACCATCTAGTGGTCAGGTGTGTTACTGCAATCCTTTCAATGTATTAGGTATCCCCAATGTTTGCAAGTAGCAAATTCAAAATTGTTTTATTTAAGGTTGACTGTAAAGCATGAAAGCAAAAATTAAGACTTTTTAGTGAAAACTGTATTTTATACTAAAAAAAAAAAATCCTTTGGGAAAATCCGTCAACACTAGCAGGGTATACATCTTGAGTTTAGAATATACCCTTGAATCGTAGCTTTTTCTATTGAGGTAGACTAAAACAACTGTCACATTTTCTCAAAAAAAGAAAAAAAATATATGTACTTATCAGAGTTATCTCATTTTACAAAAGCAACATACAAATGTACCATCTGAAAAGACAGCACTGTAAGAACCACATGGTGCCTTACTTTGAAAATATAATTTACAGTATGAACAGTGTTTTTTTTTTTGTTGCATTGGGATCGTAGATATGAAAGTCAAAAAGAGACACTCCTGTGTGAATCTGCACAGTTGTGTGTCAGGAGCTAGTATGTGTTGGCCTCTGCAGTTGTTGTAGGGCTTTGGCTGGGGGCAGGACTGGATGGGCAGGAATTTTCTGGACTTGCGGGAGTCCGCAGAGTAGATTTCCTCTTCCCGTTCCGCACTGTGAGTTCATCTTTGGGCTTAAACGTCAGAGGCACAAAGCCATCAGTATCTGCCACAAGTACGATCCACAACGGTCCTGGTAAAGAAAAAAATATTGTCTTTGCTGTTTTCCTTTAATTTTACCAGTGAAAAAAAGGCTCCATACAGTAATTAAGGGCAGGAATAATTGGGTTATATCCCAGCTTAGAGAAGCTACCAGTTTGTTGTTCACATCCATGTCTAGTTCAACAACAGGAGGTACTGAATACCTGCAGAAGATGCTGAATAGGGGTGGTTGCCCTAATTTCTTTTGTCATACAGTCCCTTAAGAAAGGATGAGTCAGCCCAAACTCAGAATAATAATCCTATTAGGAATTTCCTCTTACATTCTTTACCATTTGGAATGTCACAGAAGACATAGGGACTGTGTTTGTTTTAATATTTGCTGATGGCTTTATAATATTCATTCTTGACTGCTGTGAGAAACCTTTCTATACTGAACAGTTTCTTCGACAAATGATGCTTGCATCGACTGTAGGCAATGAATACCTCTCAAAACACAGCTATGAAGGGGAAGGGTGTTGATGAAGCCAATGGGAATAAACACAGGAACATCTAAGCAGTGTGTGTGTCTGATAGGCCTGATCCAGCAGGATGGGAATCAACTCTTCAGTAGGATGACTGAACCACTGGACCTCAAGTTCGATGTTGAGCTCGTAATATTTTAACACAACTGTTACTTGAGAGAACCAATAGAATTGTTGATGTTGTACTGCTGGTGGATCTGTGCTGCATTTCCTGCTTCTAGAAACATTTTCATGTTGATAAAGCCCCCTTTGTTCTTTTTTTAAATATCTACTAGCTCATTTAACTTTGTCCTTTAGTTTTTGGTTTGGTAAAGCCAACATAAAGGTCGGAATTTGCCAGAATTATTACTTGGAACAGTCAAATAATGGGTGTGCAGAAGAGCTCCTTATCTGACATTCAGCAGTTTTTTCATGAGGAAGGTTAACCTCCATTCTGACTGACCACACCTATCCCCTTCTTGGAGTTTCAGCCCTGGCCTCTGACTCAATGCTACTTCAGTGATTTTGAAACGATTATCTTTTCATAGCCAGAGAAGGTATTTGGGATTATGAATGTAACTTATTTTTAGTTCTAGGTATACGTTTCCGGTACTTACGGATTGTGAGTTAAGATTGTGCCCTGCCTTAGATTAGTGTACTGTCTTTATCTGAAGTAATGTTTGCAAATCTTATCACTAATCAGACCATTTACTGTTTTGAGTAGAAATTTTACCCTCACAGTAAACAATGTAGGTGAAGTTGGGGAAAGAGAACCAAAGTGCCAATTATTTAATTGAATCGCTCATATTCAAAATAACAGTATTGTGGATTTTGATCGGTGAGGTCATTAATTCTATTAATAAATAGCCAGGGAATCACAGTAGCTCAGGTGTCATGCTATGGTGTTGGGCCTTCATACCTGCATGGATCTATGGCATGTGAACACCTCATGCTGAAAATACCCTTTAAATGGGTCTTTCAACTAAACAACTCAATACATGCCAGTAACTGACTTGCATCTTGGTTCCAGACCAAGCAAGACCAATTTTATGGAGGATGTTCAAGAACCCGGGAGGTGATTTCAAGTAGGCGGTGAAGGAAGTCTTAGTCCAAAAGTCTCACACTTAGTAGAAGCTGATCCACACCAATCAAGACAGCTTTCAAGAAATGGCCTTTCATTTCTTGAAGCATTTTTCCAGTTTCTAAGGTAAATATCTGAGTTTATGAGGAGAGATGCTGACATGGCTACTATAAGAAAAGCCAATTTCTTGTCCTAATAATCTATCAGGATGACTAATCTGGGAAAGTCTTCATCCTGTTTTAAATTGGAATATGTGTGATGTTACCAATGCAAAGAAAAAAAAAAAAAAAAAAAAAAAAAACCCAAAAAAAAATAACTGTCCTTTGGGGGTATTTAAACACTCTTGAGTTGATTGTTTTGTTCGGAGAAAACAAAACAAACAATACACTTTGCCATCACTAGGAATGATAAGCTGCTTTTGTTTAAACCTCATAATCTGATCTAGGCAACTAATCACTTCTAATAATAGCTGAGGCAAGTTAACAGAGGAACTATGTCAGATCATGTTGTCTAGGTAAGAAAAGACAATATTTATTGAATCAACAATTTATTATAGTAGTAGCAAAATGAAGATCAATAAAGAGAGAGTTGACGCTCAAAATCAAAACATACTGCCTGCCACTTATAAGAGTGGGTAAGTCTATGAATGAGGTGTCCACATCTATACACACATGGAGGGTCCAACATAAGAAGACTGTGTGCTGGTGGTATCCATTGATTAACCCTGTACTCTCCATCACAACATGAGTAATCCTACGTGCTATGAGACACAGAAGGCTTTAAAGACAAAAGCAACTTCCAGTTTGAAAGTGAAACAACGAAAAAAGTTAAAACCAAGAAAGTTACATAGAGAATCAAAGCCCCAAAATTGTTATATTTTCTGTATTTTTATATATTTTTTTAATCTCCTTTCTTAATGATAGTAGATCTGCTTTTCTCCACTTACCATACATCATCTCCACAACAGTAAGGTTGAAAAGGTCTTGTACGGCTCGCAGACACAGCTTTCCATCACACAGAAGCACTGGCCTCCTCTCATCTATGAACACATTCTCTGACAACTGCTTCTACGTACGAGCAAAGAACATGAAGTGAAAATCAGCAACAATTCTTGTGTGAAAATGTAATCAATATGTTTATAGAAGGTTTTAATTACTGCAAAGCTGAAACACTAGATGTACCAGACAAGTTATAGTCCAAGAAATGTCATGAAGAGAAAGGGTCTTAAGAGCACATTACCTGGCATGTCACATTGACGTAAGGTGGCTCAGTTGCGTTGGGATAAACTGTTTGGGCCTTCTTGCCGTTCTGTGTATAATCTCCAATTTCCGTCAGGCATCGCTGCACATCTCCAAAACGTGTAAAAAGTCTTTCCATGTTGTGAACAAGCTGCTCCAGAGAGCGCTCCCTTGTCTGTCCAGATGTTTTCTCAGGCATAGGCAGCGTTGGTGGCTCCGAGTGGATCTTCTCTGAATGCTCAAAACGAGGAGAACTTGCCCGGCTGGAGTCTCTGCTGGCCTGGGCTCCCACTGCTAGGCTGGCCATCCGACTGACGTGGTCCATGTCAAAGTTCTCGACTGCAATGGAAGAGTTGCTGGACGAGGCTCTTTCAGGTCGCTCAGAGAAATCCACCGAGCAGGTGTTGGGGCTTTGTTCGTTGCTCCTGACCTCCTCCACCAGCCTCCTTCTGCTCCCTGGCGAGCAAATTACCCCCCTTCCAGGCAGCACCAAATCTTTTATCCCTGGGCGCTCCCTATCATCCTTTGACAGGTGCTCTGAGTGCCTCCTAATCCCTGCGCAGAAATTAGAAGACTCATGGTTGATAGCAGAGGGGGATGGTGCGATAGCTGTTCCTCCATCATATATTAGCTCTTTAGCTATGAGGCGAAGAATATATTTGTCCGTGTTGGAAGACGGAAGAAAAGCAGGGTCAACAGACTTCTGCCGGCCAACCATCAACAGCAGCACTTTGTCACTCAGAAAGCAGACACCTTTGGGCCTTTCGTTCTGCTGGAGAGAAATCTGCTGGATGTTCGGCATGGCGGAGGCTGTGATACAGTACACAAGAACCATGTTGCAGGTATTGGAAGCGACTGCAACCGTGGAGGCACGAGGATCAAAAGAAACAATATCCGGTACCAAAATGCCTGGAATGCTGACTTTCCGGCTGGTAGTTACCTTCCTCTCATATGTAACCAGAACAAGGTGTGAGCTGTCCTGTCCAGAACCTGTCACAGTGTCTCTGCGGCGCAAGTGGATAAGGGGGCTGGGGTCTGAGCGACGGTGCCTCGCTAAGAGATGGGTAAGATCAAGAGGGCCTGAGCTAGGGATGTATGATCTCTCTGACTCAAATGACCTCCTCCTTGAATCCAGGACGCTATCATCCTCTGACATGACCACGTGTGAGCCCTGGCCATGGAGGGATTCGGTCTCATTTGGCAGGTCAAAAGCAATGCCGGAGTTTAACCCACATAACTTATCAAGTGGAAGCTCTGTAGCCACAGCTACCTGAGCTTCTCCGGTGGCCTCGATTGCACAGATGTAGCCCCCTACGTCAAAGATGGGGCAAAAGCTGCATGCCACCAGACTCTTCTGAATGTCATTCCATATGAATGAATGAAGAGCGCTTCCTATAGCCACCACCAGGCGTGTGCCATCCTTAGTCCAACAGGCGCAATGAATGAGTCCACTACCTTTGATGTCTGCTTTGATCCTTCTGTTGTCCACCCTGACGGAAAATAATACTGATGTGTCTCGCTTCGTCAGCACGGCCAGCATGTCCAGCTTAGGATGCCAGACACAGCCTTGGGAAAGCAAAGGGAAGGGTTCACTCATCTCACAGGTCTGTGTGCACAGCAACTTGTTCTGCTCAAGGGCACTGAGCTGAAGCTGCCACACTGTAACGTGTTTCTTATGCTGGACAGCCAGGAGCGCAGGAGAGTCCGAGCAGCACAGCGGGCCCCAGAAGAGTCCAAAGACATGCTCAAACTGCCCAATAACATTGGTGTCTCCAAACTTCACCTCACCGTTGAGGAAGTAGAGAGCCGTCAGGCAGACCTGCTTTCCATCTGTCCACGCAATCCCGTGTATGGGGTGGATGGCTTGGTGTAGAGTGTTGAGTCCACTTCTAAGCAGCTTTGCCTTACCAAGATCCATCACAAAAGATCGAAGAAGCTTAGAAAAAGAAAAAAAGGAAAATAATTATATAACCCAAAGAATGTTTAATAATGAAAGAGACCTTCTTGAGGTGGTCTCGCAAAGGGGTAGCTATTGCTACCTGTGCAGATTAAGAACAGCAAAAGCCTCTCCTGTGTCTCCTCCCAAGTACATGCTTTAATCCCCCTCTGCCTGAGCTGAGGCTGTCGTGACGAACACCTACAGCTGCTTACGCCGGATGACCTTAACAACATACAGTTAGGAGCCCAGGGTATTAACAATACTTTGTTGAGTGGGTCACTGCACCATCTCCTTTTTTAGAGAGGGTGAAAGTAGTTTGTTAGTAAAAGAGAAAAGATTTTAGCCGCTTCTTTATATAATGCATATTTAAAATTGGACAAGCAAGAAAGTGTAAAACAGTAGCGCAGACCTGTAACCGCGAATATGGAGAATGTGCAGCAAATACATAGTAGTTAAATGTTGTGAATGTTTTAACATCTTCTTAGGGTGTTGTTCAGAGTGACAAGGAAGCTTACATAAGGTTTAAACCAGATAATATAAATACAAATACGGCATTTGAGTTTAGTTGGAAGGGATCACTTTTGTGTCTGAGCCACAGTTTGAATACAATAACCCTCAATACATAAAGGATATCAACATAGATGGAAAAATGTGTGGTGACATGGATGATGATCTTCCTCAGAACCTTAACTGGTCCCAATCTCTTTGCACTTCTGTTTAAATTATATTATGATAACAATATATTATTATTTACCATCTTTGGTACAGATGAGCCATCCAGAACACGTGCCAATACTTCACACTAATTGTCTGATGATTAAACAATATGGCTGTAATGCAAATTGAACATATTTTTATGACATAACAATCCTGTGAAATAATGGTGAGGTCTCTCTAAATATGTTTGAAAAACAAAGAAAAGCGAATGTGTTGGTTTCATGAAAATCTTCAATAAAGGCTTTCATTATGTTTCAGAAATTTGACTGGATGCAGTTAATGTTTAACAGCGCTACTGAATACACATGTCCAATGAATTTTATAGTAATGACTGTTTTTGATAGTGAGTGAGCTTTATTTTTGGAGCAGCATTTGTTTTTGTGAGTCTCATTAAAGGGGGATAGTTTCATAGGTGCTAAAACATTTGTTATATGATTTTTCCTAACCGTTTTACTAATCCCTAATTTCAACAATAATACTTAAGTTAATATTTGTACTTTTTTCTGCATTAGTTGTTACGTTTTTTACATATGTAATTTTTTTTGGCACTGCCAGTGGGACAATAAAATAATTTCTCATTTTCTTAGCCCGCCAATAATCTTTTACGATAGCATTGTGACAACATTTTCTTACTTCTTTCCCATGGATGTAAAAGGAAAAAAACAAGACAGTATAGACTGTACTTCAGGGGCATGCTTAGTGGGGCAAATAGTTGGCTAAATGTTGGATCTTGTAAATGATCTTAATGGAAAACATCATGCAGACCATGTGCTTTTATCACAACTTGGGTGGAGATCATTGCTAAAAAGGCAGATAGATTAGAATTTTGTGACCAATTTTTCAATCTGTGGTTTAGTAAAGCTTTGACTGGCAGCTAATAACGTTTAAATCTGTCCTGAGGAATTAAAGTAAGCAAATACAAGAAATCCAAAGTATTTTTCTAGCACTTCTGAATTAAGAGATCCGTAGAAGAAGGAACATCACACATACAACTGTTTTTGAAAAAAACCCCACAACATTTCAAGGAGTGTAGATTTGAATCTGTCTTCAGCATCTTCCATTAGCAATTAACATGTTCACTGTGGTTGGCATTAAAAAAACAGCTGTCCCCAAGTATATACTTAAGTGAATATGAACCCTCAACTTGATTTCAAAATGGCTGCCAATGTTTCAGGTTCATGAGCAACAGAGACTAAAAGATCAAAGCAACTTTATTGTGCTCCCTTCAACCTTCCTGTTATCTATTAGTCTTGTTTTCAAACACTGAATGAACAATTGGTGAATTAGTCCTGTCATGTCTGGGGGGGGGGGGGGGGGGGGGGAAAAAAAA
>JAUZNJ010035531.1:0-12220 GCA_034780135.1 Jordanella pulchra
ATTTCTAAAGTAGAATGGGGGGCAGATCTTTCAGCTATCAGGCTCCTTTCCTGTGGAACCAACTACCAGTTTTAGTCCGATTTTACTCCAATTCTGCACTATTTTTTAGTTCAACTTCTAACTTTTTGTTCTTTCTGGTCTGTTTCTTGTCATAGTAGCTAGATCTGGCCTGGTGCTATGTTTGGTAGTGACACCATCCTGGAGGAAGGTGTTAGCAGAGCTGCTGCCTAACTTGTGACATTAAATAATGATGAATGGTTCATTAATGGTAAGTTCACTTGTTTCTTGGTGAAATAAATGGGTAAGTTTACAGGATATTCATTTCATTATATACATTTATCTGTTTAATCTTTTTAATTTTGCCACATCTTCCCAATGTCATTGACGCTCACGGCAGATCTGCCATAGAGTCCGAAACCCTCAGGTCATCGTACTGTGAGAACCTGGATGAATCTCTCCATTCGATATTAAAAGATTTCTCTGCTGACAAATACAACTTTGATTGTGGGATTTATTTGAATTTGAAAACAGGCCCCGAAAAAAAAAAAAAATCCCATGACATCTAAAAATATTGTCTGTGCTTTGAAAAACGTGTCAAGCGTGACAGAACCACACAAAGAAAACAACCACAGCCAATCAGAGACCAGACAACCAGGTTTGCTTAGTGAGTTAGTGGCAGAAGAAGCTGACAGAGGGGAGCTAAAGGAAGCATGGGGAAGGTAAGGCAGGTTCTGTAGCAGGGGGAGCAGGTTCTTTGGGTGTTTACTTCCTGTCTGAGCGTCAGTGACGTCACCCATTGGTTTTTATCAATAAACTTTAAATCCTGTATTTTCCCCTTAAGGTTTTGGCTTTTTGAGCTCAGAAGTGAAATTATCATGTAATAAAACAAAAGCCCAGATTTGTATTTGTTGGGAACCTGGATGTCTTTGAAAGGATTTCTGAGGGAACCGCCAAGTAAGCGTGTTTAGTCGTTTCAAAATCTGATTTCTCATCTTTTTTTTCTGGTGGCAACTTTTTGTTTTTGGATTCCCTGACTGGGACCTGTGGGCCAGACAGTACTTACATTCCCTCCACCAGGAACATGCTTCATATTGTCCTTGGAACCCAAGCGTGAGGTGACGTGGCTGAAGTCCAGCTTTTTGGAGACTATCTGAACCTATATGAACACAGCAATAGCGGCAAGAAGAAAGAGGGCAGGGCGGGGCCGAGGAGGGGAAGGGGACCACATGGGAGAGAGTTAAAAAGGAAAGGAGAAACAGAGGGTAAAGAGACAGGAGGATAGGAGAAATTGGTACCACAGCTGAGGTTAGAAAGGACAAGACAGCGGGAGAGAGCAAGGTTCACTAGATCACAATGTCTAAAAATGTTGCTTTGGCTGCTAATTCGCATGCGAAAGTTGCTGTTTTTTTAATGTACATAGGAAAAGTACAAAAAGGTTGGGAGATATTGGAAATATAGAGAGAAGCTACAGAAGATAAGGGTTAGCAATGTAATCCATGGTTACTTATGTGACAACAGCTTGGACCATAACATTAATTATCTATTTATTTTTATATTTTTCTTTTCAGTTTTATTAACAGCAACCCTAAGCTTTTTCTATATATAATAAAGCTGAAGACTGCAGTTGTAATCATGACTAAACAAGTTTGTAGATCGCTATAGAAGAGGATAAAGGCCCCGACATAGTTGCGTGAACACAAGTCAGCAGATATCTGCACGGACTTTGCAGGAACACTTGAATTCTTACGACCACATACTCTGCGTCTTACTGCTCAGTAGGAAATAAATTATTTAAACTGAACTGTTTTAAATGTGAGACCGAGCTGAGACCGCGCAAAACTGCCCAGCTGCTCTTTTGGCCTCACTGATGGGTTGATAGAGGAGCCTTCAGATCTGCTTCAGCTTTGAGGGAACCTTTGTTAACATAGTACAACAAAGTAGTTTAATGGGAGAGATTGGTGTTGCAAAGGAGAAGACTTCAGGATGTGTAGGAGTGCCTAGCACCCCCCAGGAGCTGCTGGATTAGGCTGCAGCCATTGCAAAGCTAGCATGTAGCTGTGATAGCATCTGAATGTCCAGCAGTATAAAGACTTTAGCACAGCGGCGTTGTGACGACACAGAAGAGGAAACCTCTGTCCAAGAATCATAAACGAGGTGACAGCTACCATGAACCTTCTGGTCCAGACTGTGTGTGAAGCTGGTTCTGATCCAAAGTACCGGGCTAACGCTACATTCTGCTCAACAGGTCATAAAAATAAACAGTTGAAATAAACAAGTCAGTTTTTAAACATGACAGGAAATATAATATACGGCAAAGGCGATAACGTGGCTTAAAGGTTTCGAACACTGAAACTTGGACCCTGTGGTGTAAACCACACGCTAAGAACACGCAATCTGTTTTCTAAAACAGCAGGTGAAGAAGCAGAGGCCAGTAGAGGGGAATCAGCTCCAAGAAGATGGTCACAATCGCCCAGTAGACAATCAGCATGTTATAAAGGGATTAATAGACATAAAGAAAGAACAACTCTGAACATAAATTTAAGACAAACAGGAAGCAGTTTTACATAAAATAAATCTTTTAGATAAAATGTGTTGCAGCAATAAAAGTTTTTCTTTGAACGGTGCAATGTCATCTGTACCTGCCCAGTAATGTCTCTCTTGGTTCTGTGGGAACCAATCAGGAGTTTAGTGAGTGAAAATAGGGGCGATGCGTCCCCCGTTCAACAGGTGGCGCCAAACACACAGCAGATACACATAATGGGGAGTGAGATCACAGGAGAAAAACAAGTATTTTTCACCCTTTTAATACAATTTATTAGTAAGGTCTGCTATCTAACTGGATTTGTTTTCTTCCTGGAGCGAAATAGAGAAAAAAAATCTTTCTTTTCAAATCTTCTTCTCAGTAAATTGGGAACAAACCACAGCAGGATCATCCTCCCATGAAGAACGTAGAACGCTGTGGTTCAACCATCTCTGACATAATGCAGATGTGATTGTTTATCTTTTTATCTTTTAAAAAAGAAACAGGAATCGAAAAGAAACCAGTGGTGGAAAGGAGACAGCATATAGATGGGAAAGCGTTCACACCAATCACTCTTTTTATTGGTCTCACTGCTGGATGGCCTTTTTTGAACCTTCATTTAAAAAACCTGTTCTTTGCTTGAAACATTGATGGAACAAAATTCCCTTCATAGATTTTCTTGTGCTTTAAAGCATCTTTGAAAAAAGAAATATCACAACAGAATTTTAATAACCCCCACACTCCTTGTCCTCCTGGCTCTGAAGATATCTCCCCAGAGCAGCTTTACAGGTGAAGAAGATATAGTTCTGATTTGAAAAAATAGATGATCTCCAGGACAACTGAATGAATGAATGAATGAATGAATGAATGAATGAATGAATGAATGAATGAGGAAGTGCATTTTGAGGAGGATGGAGGGGGAACTCACTTTGCTCTGGCTGCTTTCTTTGGAGGTGCCGCCCCTTTTCTGAGTAGTAGAGGACACCTGAGGAGAGAAGCCCCGCCCCCCTGATCAATGAAAGAAACGTGACGACTAATGGAGAGAAGGAAGCGGCCAACGTGCACGGAGATGTTTGTGGATGTGAGCGAATAAGGAATTAAAAAAGTGCTGGAGTAGAAGTGAACACATGGAAAGCGAACATAGTAACACGAAGGAAGAAATCCTAGTAAGGAGAGAAAACTGAATGAAACATGGAAGCCAAGAAGTACAATGTGTATTTTGGTTCAGTCCAAACCTGTTAAAGAATCGCAACACTGAGCTGCAATATCACCTAAAATAGGTGGATGATGCATTTTATTCTAAAACCAAACTAGGTTATTGGAGAACAGCTCAAAAAAAGATCAGTAACAAGAACATGAGATTTCATGAACCTATATGAAGCCTCTGGGGTCCAGGATCATGTGTGCAACTGTTAAGCAGAACATTGAGAACCACAAGCAGACAGCTCCCAGGAAGTCGTGCTTATTTCGTTTCAGGTCAAGGCCTTGGTTAATGGAAGTTAGCCAACATGCAGGGGACAGTTTGAGAGGTGAGAAACCGATGAACCCAAGAACAAAAATACCGAGAAGGTTTCAGCTTCTGTAGGTCGCAGGTCCTCCTTTCAATGTTCCTGCTCTTAAAGTTTGGGTTGTTTTGTAACCAATGTTCCCGTTTGTCATGGTAGGTTGTTAAACATCCATGCATCAGTTTGTAGCAGCCATACACACACAAATTACCTACAGTTTAGTTTTTTTTGTTAAAGTCATGGATCTACCAATGATCTACCAATGGCCGTCAAGCGCAGCACCTCAAAAAGTGCCTGATGATTGAAACGCTTTAGGATGCGCGACACCAGACAGTAGAAATGCGCCACAGGACCTCTTGATGCCCCCCATAGACTTTGGATGTGATCCATGTATTGATCAGAGGAAGTGGGATATGAGACTGCTGGATGTACACAGACTCACATGTAAGGACTTTAAGGGAGACCAGTTAACATGAAATGCATGATTTACGGATTGTGGGGAGGAAGTCGCAGTACCAGGAAGTACTGTGACTACTGAAAGTACCTCCCTGTTGATATATGAGTTTAGCTTTTTATCACCGTCTATCTCCATAAGTCTTGAAGGCATCCATTAGTACTCAAACATGTTGGTCAAAATGTGTTGTAGTTTTCCTGTTAACTTAGCGACCAATAAAAACTCAGAATTACTTCAAAAATCATCCATCCTTTGTTATATTTTTCCCCATGGTAGTCACCATTGTTTCGCCTGTGTAATGCATGCTGGGTAGATGATATGATTAAGTCTGAAACCTACAGAGTAAACATTGGAAGGCTAACATTGGCAGATTTGTTTTTATCATACGGTGAATCACTAACTCAACCATGAGTGGTTATACATGAGACATTTGTTGAAACATACAAACATGATCGGCTAACTCTACTGTTTACCGTATTAGCTAGAGCTAACACCATTAGCAGAAGCTAATGTAATATCAAAATCAAACCAGAAGATAATTAATGACTGTTTAAAGACACAGTGAAGCATCTTTCAGTTGTTGTTACACTTTGTTCTGAGAAAATGTTTGCACCCACATGCTAACAGTAAATGGCCTCAGGTAGAAATGAGCTCTTTGTAGCATAGTGCTAAATCTGGGTTAGCATCTCCTAGCAGCAGCCGCACAAACACCAGCTTCTTTTCTTCCTCCATTTTGTCCTCCTAATCAAATCTTGTGATTTATTCATTGTTATTCAGTTCAAACTGAAAAGGTTTAACGTTACTTACTGCTGTTTTGGCTGAATGGAGCTAGCGCTACCAGGCCTAGCATACGTCATTTAACAAGACGACAACATGGTTACATCTGTGAGATATCTGTATTTTATTGCGATTTCTAAAAACTAAACAACTAACACTATATTTTTACTGTACTGCGTTTACATCAAAAAAACATATTTCTGAAGGTCTATTGAAATAAATACATTTCAGGTTATAGCCCTTCTGTTATTGCTGTGATTCTAGTAAACTGATATTTTAATCTACAAAACTTTGATAGTCATTCGCTTTAAGTGAGATTTTAGCATCTTTTTTTATTATCCATCTCCATAACTCTTAAAAATGACTTTATTTCAAAGACAAATGGCCAGATAAAAATACTCTGATTTGAAAGGCAAACAATGGTTTGCTAATGGGTGTGACATGACATTGGAAGGGTTAAAATGTCAGCATGATGGTTAAAAACATGGTACAGATGGAGAGAGGGCTGAAATGACTTGGAGTCAACATGTTTCCAACTGGTTGCTCTTGGAGACACTTCCTCCAAGAATAGAGCGTTAAGAAGAAGTAAAAAAGTAGAGATAAACACAGGAAGGTTCCACGCCATGTTAGTCACAGACCCTGTGGTTTGAGAACATTTTCAGTTAGTAAACGAGCCTCAAGATCCCAAGTTGCATGCTGGGAGCGAGACGGCACTACGAGAAGTCACAGCAGGACCTACCTTCCCACCGCCCGGCTGGTGCTTTATGTTGTCAGTGGAGCCGATCTTGGAGCGGACATTGCGAATGTCAGGAGCCGGTGCGGTGCCGGGTCGAGCCGCTGGCCTCGTGGTGCTGCTAGTGATCGTGGATGTGGTTGATGTAGCGGGGCGTGTGGTGCGGGGCACCAGAGGCTTCTTCTCAGCGGTGACCCCAGTGGAGGACGGCGCAGTTGGCTTGGCTGCCGTGGTCCGAGTGCGAGAAGCAGTAGTGGTGGAAGTGACGGTCCTTGAGGGGGCGGTAGTGGTCTTGGGCTTCGTAGAGTCAGCTGAAGGGAACGTTAATACAAAGCTTTAAAACGTGCCTCGCTTTGAACAGATTTCCTTATTTCAGAGCAAATCCTCTGGTTCCTGTGACTATTTATATATTAAAGAAAGTCAAACGTTGGTCTGTCGCTGGTCAAGACTTGAGCTGACAACTAGTGCCTGTGATACACAACCATGTTATCTAATACCTAGAAATACATATTTCCAATATAATTGATAAGCAATATGTTTTTCTAAACTTACTGATGTTTAGTCAAATTTAGTCATCAGCAAAGACTGTAGCCATTACTCATTGGTGGCAATAACCTGTTTGAACTACAGATTACTGATTATCTATGATAAAGATTATCTATATGGAGTCAAAAGAGCCGAGGTGTTTCCTGGGATATGGAGTATATTTTAGGACAACCTCGGGTCTTAAGGAGTAAGTTATCAGTTAGCTCTCAGAAAAAGAAAGCTAAGACCTCAATTGACCTGCAATGAATTGTGGTGGGTCACTCAGTACACTCCAGACCCATCCTTTAAATCCAGGAAAAGAATCGTAGCAACACAATGATGTTAACAAATCATAAATCACCATGTTAATGTCGTTAAAGTCATTGAAATGCCTTATTCATTAACTGGACTTTATCAAATAATGTTTGAATTGTTATAGAAAACCTTAACTTATACTGCATAAATCTAATTAACAAACAGTAATCCAGGGTAAACGCATTACAAGGTAAATTAAAATTACATTACATGTAGTAATTTAAGCTGCACGGCAATCAGGTAAATATTCTAGATCCACAGTTTTAAAAAAAAGACTTTATTAAAAACTAAAATCAACATTATATTAATATCCTATTTGCAATGAGGGCAGATTAGCCAGTAGCTTTTTCTACGGCTTAAAGATTATCAGTGTGAAAATTAAGCAACTAAAATCTGAATACTTTCTTTGTTTTTCACTTTCATCTTCTAAGTTGTATTGGTTGTCACTTAAAATCCATAAAAAAACAGTCTTCAACAAAAAATGTGTAAAACTGCAAAAGTATAAACTCTTCTGAAAGCTAATTTATATTTTTATAGCTTTTACAGATTTGATTTCTTATGTTTAGTCAATTATTTTTCAGTTTTAACAGAAAAATCTAAGGACTTGCTACAGACTAGGGACAAGAAAAACAAAACGTCTAAAAAAGTACAGGAATCGGTATAAGGCTTTGTTGGAGGACACACTTAAAGATTAGTTATTCATTTTCAATAAAATAAGTGAAAAACATGAATATTTATTTAAATTTAAATAAAAAAGCCAAAGTAAAAAATTTTTTCATTGATGTAAACCAAAAATAAAGGAAGAGGGCTTGAGAATAAATAATACAATACCGGTTTGGATAAAAGCCAATTAAAAAAAGCATACTAACACTAATAAAGGAGGGATTTCTTAAAGAACTTCTCAGGCCGCTTAAAGTTTCCGTCTTAATCTGAAGGCGACCTGCTAACTGCTAAATTACAGCTTAACTGAACAGAAGAGAATAAATGCAGGAAGGTTTTTCTCTTTCTCTAAATCCTGACAGATATGTGACAAAAGACACAGACTATGGAGCAGAACAGCAAAAAGGACAAAAAGAAGCAGAAGGATGTTGGGTTTACTGTTACTAAGGGAAAACATTCAAACCGAGGACATTTTGACTGGAAAATCTCCTGCGTGGGGGAAAGCCGATTAAACATAATATATTTGACTTAAGCATCCACAGGCAAGATGCACTGAGGCAGTACGTTTGTGCCAAGGCAAATCTGTCATCCATATTTATTTGCAGTCCCTGTCAGCTATTTCCTCAGAGTGCTGAGCCACGCCGAATCACATGTTGTGCCGTCAATCCTCCCTGAAAGCTTGGGGAATATCTCTGACTCGTTTTAGGACATCTCTAATTGAGGAAATCCTCCCTTTGCTTTGATGAAGCCTTAGAATAATTTGACTCTATATACAAACCCTGGCAGATTAGACAAGTTGAGGTCGCATCAGCAAGAGCTGCAAACTCCTGTCAGCAGCAAGCGGTTGGTAATCCACAGGCTGCTGTGCTGGAGGTTTTAAAGTCTACGCAGATTTTCTGCAGCACTGTCTTTCTGTACTGGAGGCTGGCCAGCAGAGTCATGGTTGCTCTGTCTGTGTGTCTGAGTGCTACCGATCCGTCAACAGCAGGACGGCCACACCAGGTCAAAGCAAACACTTATTGTATTATAGAACAGCTGTTCTAATTTATAAAGAGTAATCTCCGATGTGCTACCTTTAATGAAATATCTAATTCTAGGCCGTTTTTAAGAAGGAATTAAGTTAGTTCTGTTACATTTTTATCAGCTAAACAAAGGTCCATTTGGGGGTCAGTTGTCCATTAACTATTGTTTTTTACCATAACATGTAAAAGGTTGATGCATCTTCAGCAAATGAAGACCTTTTGTTTTCTTTAAAATATGCTAAAAGTTGTATATTTTATAAATATAAAGGGAATGAATTCTGTTTTTTTTCTGAATAACGCAGAGTTTGCACATTATTGATACCTGCTGTAGTCCTAACAGTGGTGGGCTTCTTCTCTTCTCCTGGCTTGCTGTCTGTTTTAGAAGCTGCCACACATTGTGAGAAAATACGTCAGTTAAATCTTCAGACACGTATCATAGACATTTCCTGAATGTCAGGTCATCAGAACCGGACGTACCCAGGGGCTTTTTGGCTGCAGTACTGGTAGTAGTGCGGGTGGATGTGGCAGTGCGCACTGAGGAAGCTGTTTTGTTGGCTGCAGGGCCGGAGGCGGTTAGACTCGTGGCGGCGCTGTTGGCTTTTGGCACCAGGGGGCGCTTCTCTGTGGTAGACTGTGAAGGGAGGGAAAAAAGAAGAGCACACAAGTCAAGATAGATGAGGAAAACTTTAATTTTACTGTGAGATCATGAAAATGAATCACATAAAGAGGATTTAATTCTGTTAAATATGATTGCATCACCATGCAGCCCTTTGGATGATGCCACGCTCCAAATAAGGCCGAGCCGACCTGCGATACACACAAGTCATCCTAAGCACAGTCACCCTGCTCCCTCGAGGGCTGAGGGGCTAAATAAAGGCTGGCAGTGCCTGGGTTACAGCGTCACATTTAAGAAGGTCACCAAAAGAGGGCGACAGAGACAACGCTGAAAACTACATCACTAATTGAGATAACCTTTCTTTTAGTGCGTGTTGTGAAAAAGATTCTATAAAAAATTAAAAAAAATGCCTCATAAATTTCCTCACATTGTTGTAAAACTAAAGTCAATATGTTTCAGACTAAGAACAGGAGAATGATTCAAAAACAGCATCCAAACACGCGCTATTAATCAGTCATATCAGCAACTGTTTTAATAGGTCTGAGCAAACAATTATGATGTTCAAAGAAAATGATTATTCTGATACGCCAAAGCTAAAATCCAGCAAAACCAAACACCTACAAAATATGTGTAACTTCAATGAAATTAAGTGGTAGATAGTCTGACAGTATGTTGGAGCGACATACCCAGTCTGTAAATTTACATTGTAAGTGTTTCTCATGTCTTATTCCTGTGTTTATTTGTAAAAACTTTATATTGATAAATATTTATTGTTTGAAAATGTATTTTTATTTAAAGTCAGTACGAGGCTTTTGAAGATTTTGGACAAACAAGAAATTACTTATTACAGTAGGAATTGCAAAAGCAGTCATGAAACTTTAAAAAACTTCCAAATCAAAAAAACTTTACTTTCTCAAATTTTTGTTCTTTAAGCTTTTTAAAATAATTTTTTATAAAAAAAAAAAAACAACCAAATGTTTTTCAACAGATTTTATATTTTCACATTTTTCTTTTTTAGACAGAGTTTTACGGATTTTATTCTTTTTTCTAATTGCATTTTACAAATTACATTCTCTTTAGTTCTGGGGGAGTGAGGAGGAAAATGTTACCAAATTCTCATCTTCTTATTGTAAAATCTTTCTTTTATTTAAAGAAAAACTGCAGCATAGTTCAGTTTAAAGGTTAGAAATGAGGCTTTGTCCAGTTATTAACCTACAGGAATGACTATATAGTTCTATTTCAATATAGACTGAATTTTGAGCTTGTTTCTGCATACTGTGATCAAGGGTTACATTTGTGTTATATGTAAACCTTTACCTAGCAAACATTCCCAGATCGAAAGCCCAAAACTCACCTTAGGTTTAATGTCACGTGTGCCTGTGGAGGAGGCGGGCTGTGATGACAGGCGACTAGTGGAATTGGTGGGGGGCCGTTTGGGCCCGGCAGCAGCTGTGGAAGTTGTCTTGAGTGTGCTTGTTTTTTTGTCTGTGGTAGTGCTGGTAGATGTGGGTGTGGGGCGTTTGGTGACGGCGGCGGTTGGAGCAGTATTTGGCCGCGTTTTGACAGTGCCTGCTGTTTTGGTCGCCCCTACGGCAGGCTGCCGCATCAGAACAGCACCGGGGTTGTTGATGGAAGGCAAAATGAAAAGGAAGAGCAAACACAACAAAATTGAACTATAAAATCATAGATAAATGAAGCAGGGCTCAGCTTTACAAGCAGCAAATGAGGAATGATGATTTATCAACTTAAAATGCTGCAGGAAATAGAAAACTCAAGGAAACCAGTTAAAATAAGGACAAAACAAAAGGGCAGCTGAAGCAGCAGAGAGACGCGCCATCAAACCTGACCGAACCCTTCCTACCGACCCACTAACACTCTTCAGTGTTGCTGAAAGGACAAGATTCAGCCATTTTCAGGACATTTGGTGGAACCTCTAAGCTGACAGGACATAGTAACACCTCATGTCCACCTACAAAATGTAGATTTCAGCCAAACACGGTAACAAGTGAAATAGCAGCAGGCGCCATGAGAAACCATAACAACCTCAGCTTTTACGCTGCTCCAATTTCAAAGATGAAATCCTGGATTTTGTTAAAACAGATATGGTAGCATTAGCAATCACACGACCTCCGTGTTTATTTTTGGTTCAGCTGTGGGCTTGGTACCTCCTGCTTTCATTCCAGCTATGTGTCCTGCCCTAAACCATAATAATGCCATGTGACTGGTCAATCTGTTTTATTTTCTGGGTCGGACTCGACGGTTGAGACAGGAGCAGGAAGAGATGTATTGTGGTGTGTTTGTCAGCACAATAATGTCTCAAGGATTTAGTTTGCAGGGAGGTTAATTCGTGCAAGCTGCTACCCAACTAAAACCTGCATAAACCGGGAGATTGAGTTTATAGCAGCTAAGTTTATGTTTCTTATCCTTTTGAAAAGTCCAACTCTGACTGTTAAAAAAGCTGGATTAGGAAATATTGCCAGTCTTATGGAAATCCCACATATATGGTATTAGTCTACTTTCTATGAAAGGAATAAGCATGGGCTGCCCTAACCCCTCTATCTCTACATAAAGTGGGGACTATATAGTTTATAGTGAATTCAGCTGACTGACCGTTCGGACAGATGGTCCCTACTCCCTGTTGGTCACATGACTCTGGCTCCCCATACAGAGCCTGCTACGTCTTCGTTCTCTCTCGCCCCCAAAAGGAAATCCCATGTGGGATATATCTGCTCATCTAGCGACCATGGATGTACACTACTTTTCAAGGTGCATTGTGGGACATTTTGAGTCCACTACCTTTTCATCCACTTGACCTTCAGACACTCATAAAACAGGGTTGTGACCAAGGACCGCTTGGATGTCTTATCTGGCAGGATATTATATTATGTTCAATGCATACTAAATCTGGAAGCCAGTATTGCACTGACTTCTCTCAAGCTTGGACCAAAGTCTATCTTACAATGCAGATCTGATTGTTCCTTATGTTCCTAACAGAGAACTTTACTCTCTTTCTGAAGGTTTACTTGTGGTTCCTAGAGTTTCTAAAAGTAGAATGGGAGGCAGATCTTTCAGCTATCAGGCTCCTTTCCTGT
>JAUZNJ010035532.1:0-12220 GCA_034780135.1 Jordanella pulchra
GACAGACAGACAGACAGACAGACAGACAGACAGACAGACAGACAGACAGACAGACAGACAGACAGACAGACAGACTTATAAGCAAAGGGAAGACTGAATAGTTCAAGACAAACAGAGCTGGATGAGGATCCATATTTCTCTTGTTACCATGGAAACCGATAAGGATGGTATGGAGGAACAAAATATTTTATAGCTCATTGTTGAAGAATTATACCAATATCCAGCATCTTGGATCTATTATCTATTCTCCATTCATCTATTATCCATTCAACATTTGCACTGTTGGGTATCGATAGAGGATATCCTTTCACATAGCTTAGATTCATTGACTCTTCATCAAATGGCCTAAGCTAGAAAAATGTTTTTAAATACTGCTAAATAGTGAGTTCAGGGTACTGCTCATATATTATGCAGATTGTTATTGTTCTTCTTTTATATCTTCTGTGATGAATGCCAAACACGAATACACACTGCCACCTACTGGCAAACCAACGCAAGTTCTTGAAAAACAACAAACTCATAGCTGAAATGCTGAGCACCTCTGAAAGATCTGACCTCTCTACCTTAGCATCACAGCCTAGTATCACAGCCTTATTTTTGTTTAGATAAATTTACCCGTGCATAAAACTGAACATCATGGATTGCTGCCCATGGTTTACCTGAATATAGTCACTACTGCAAAATGCTTAAATGTTTCGGCAGTAAAGCATTTTTGCTATCAGACAATCGAATAAAGAAAACAAGAGCTTTGCTTTTGCCTGTGTTATTTTCATGCCAGATCCTAAAGCTATTAAGAAACCAAACTGAAACCAAACTAATCTAAACTGGTTGAACATTTCACGTTTACTCTTACATCTGAATGAAACGTTTCTACAGCACAAAATAAAGAGCCACTCCGGCAGGGTGAACTTGAACAGTGATTGAAGAGTGCAAACATTTAGGTACTGATATGAATTACAAGCTTGCATTTAACTCACAAGCAAAAAAAAAATATGTATCAGGGAAATTTTATTCAATTTGGCAACTTTTAGATGAATTTGCAATAATTTAACTTCTAAATTGGAAAGAAGCCATGGCTTTATCACACATTTATTACTGTTTGACCAGATGAAAAAAGCAATGAAGCGATTTAAAAAAATGTCAAGAGATTGTGCAAAAAACAAACTCTAAATGCTCTAAAGAAAAAGCAAAAAAAAAAAAAAACATCTGTAATTTTATATTCTTCAAAAAACAATTTTCTTAGCCGTGAAGGACACAATTTCATGATACTTACCAGAATAGATCCAATTGAAAAACAGAGCAGAATGTGACGTTTGATGAAGAAAAAGCTGTTTTCCTTTTCTGTGAGAGCCTCAAACACGTAAAACCAAAAACACGTAGTAGAGGGGATGAGAGAGGTGCAAAGTACAGAAAGAAGGATGTGAGTCAGAGGTTTTAGAGATGCACAGAAAGAAAAGCTAAGGATGAATTTAAAACATGCTTTTTAAATTATACTAGGAGATATCAGAAAAATAAATAGACTTTTAAATCTGATTTAGATCCAGATACATTCTGTATACCTTAATGGATATATAAAACCAGTTTGAAAATGTTAACTGTTTAAAGAATATATAGTTTATCTTATTTTCTTTCAAGCTTTAAGATCATTGCTGTCATAATAGCAGATTAGCATAATCCATGCACAAAGTAAAAATATAAAATGGTTCTTTGTTTGATTCAGATCTGCAGCATCTGATTCATGACAAACAGAGCATTGTCAGCTTTGCAACACGCCAACTAGAGAGGATAACATTTGTTTGTCTTAAAAAAGAAACAAGCATATGCATTTTAGCCGCTGCATTGTCAGACTGCTGCTGGCCTTTAACCTTCGAGTGGAAGTGTCAGAGGCTGCAGCAGCTGGTGTGTCAGGTCTCAGGGTGGGAGGGGCTAGCTTGGATCTAGACTGCGGGACCTTCATAAAGTTTCGGCCATGACCTGCTCGCTCCCACTCAACCGGGACAGTTGAGCACAGCGGAGCACAAAGCGCCTCCTTCCTCTGGACAACATGGGACTCACTCAGGACCCCCACTTTCAGAAGCTACAGGACTGGTACACCGCCCACGCCCTGAACCTCAATATGAGGCACATGTTTGACGCTGATAAAGAGAGATTCAACAAGTTCAGGTATGTCTGCTGAAACAGAACTCAGTACCTCAGAACAGAATGAGCACCTTGAAGTAGTCAGATGGATTCCAGTTTCCCAATTCTCCCAAAAACATCTGGAGAAGCTTATGAGTATTTTTGTCATTCTGGTCATTGACTCTTTCTTGCAGCCTCAAACTTTCCACAGATGATGGAGATATCCTTTTGGATTACTCAAAGAACCTAATCACAGAGGAAGTCATGAAGATGTTGATTGACCTGGTAATTTGAGTTTCTTTTCTTGTATGTCCCTGATTATCATTAGAATGAAGCAAACCGGCTTGATTCTGGGTCAACAGGTGCTTATTTGAAAGCATTTTGGGATCAAAATTGCCATCATTATTTAACTTTGTTTGATTTTCTTTAGGCCAAGTCAAGAGGGATTGAAGCTGCCAGAGAGAGAATGTTTACTGGAGAGAAAATCAACTTCACTGAGGTGCACAATGATGCCAGAAAAGCTCTATAAACTCAGCTAGAATGGTAGATAATATGCCGTTTTGTATTGATCTTTGTCTGTGTTGCATTTATAAGGGACGGGCTGTGCTCCATGTCGCACTGAGAAACCGTTCCAACACTCCCATCATGGTTGACGGCAAGGATGTGATGCCGGAAGTTAACAAGGTTCTGGAAAAGATGAAAGGCTTTTGCCATGTGAGTGTAACCAGTCGCCGGGCAGGAGTTTTCTAAGGTTTGCTTCATGAGTGGTGTTTGTGGTAAGTGGGTGTGTTTGTTGCAGAGGGTCCGCAGCGGAGAGTGGAAAGGCTACACAGGAAAGGCCATCACAGATGTTGTAAACATTGGAATTGGAGGATCAGACCTCGTAAGTTGATCAAGTTAATCAATCAGAAAAGTGTCGGTCAACAGTGGTGTTTTTTTATTGGAGCTGTATGGCTCATTACCATGGGCGCCACTTTACATGGGGGCGGCATGAGCCTTCTGAAAGTTTGTTTATTTGTTTAGTTTTTAGTGCCTTAAACAATCTTGCTACTAACTATATCAATGTTTGATACATTTCTTGCTCACATTTGAACACTATAGGAAGCTATAACAACGCACTGCTGCTGGCTGATGGCGCTGAAGTTGGCATGTAATTTACAGATACTAGTTTGAATAATCATGGTTAACTTTATGAGCACTCTGGACTTTGTCTAATAAGTTTGAGGTCAATATTCAAAATAGTTAGACTCATTAAACCTTAACTTGATAATTGAGAATAAAGATTGCATTGCTTGAGTTTAATCAAATCTAGACTTTTGTTTTTGATTACTTTGTGTATAATTGCTAGTTTTTTCCAAAGCATGCCATTTCCTTCTTGGGTTATCTGACTCATAACAAAACTACCATTTCATTTTAGGTGATTTTTGATGTGATAGACTAACACACTGCATTGGGGCGAAGAGTAAAGAAGATAATAAAAGGTTAAAAAAAAACAAATTTAAACATCTGATGATCCTCCATGTCATTTTTTTTTTTCACTTTTTTGTTTCTTTACAAAATAGTAAAATCCCTAGACAGAATGAAGTCTTGCTACAAATTCGCTGGACTTTGACTAGGCCATTTACACTTAAGTTGCTTTTTCTACATTTTTAGGATTACATTTGTCACCAGTTTTCCTCTGGAATAATTTTTTTTCCCCATGATGTACTTTGGAGCCAGTCTAGTTTGTATTTACCTGATCCTCCTGAAGGCCTCTTCACAGCATGATGCTGTCACCACCATGTTTCACATAGGATGTGTTGGTTGCTGTGTCTCCAACATGGTCTGTGGCAAACTACTGAGTTCTTACAGCTTTGCCCCCGATATGTATTTTTATTTCCCTTGAGTTGTTGTATCAATTTATTTTGGTTTATCGCATTAAATCCATCAAAATTCATATGTTTTTCGTTCACTATGAAGATGAATATATGTTTATCAGTGTGGCTGCAACCATAGGGTCCTCTGATGGTGACGGAGGCCCTGAAGCCTTACTCAAAGGGTGGTCCCCACGTGTGGTTTGTGTCCAATATTGACGGGACTCACATCGCCAAAACCCTGGCTCAGCTCAACGCTGAGACAACCCTCTTTATCATCGCATCCAAGGTAGATGGATTAAAGACAAAATAAAACTTCAATGCACGTTAGATAAGAGAACTCAGACATTTTGGTTTTTTTTTGTTTTGTTTTGCAGACGTTTACCACTCAAGAAACAATCACTAATGCTGAGTCAGCCAAAGCCTGGTTCCTTGAACATGCCAAAGATGTGAGTGGACAGATGGGTAAAAGTAGCTTTTTGTGCTGAATAACTGATATCCTCCCTCATTATTTCCTTTGTTCCAGCAGAAAGCTGCTGTAGCCAAGCACTTCGTGGCTCTCTCCACAAATGCTGTGAGTTAAACCAAGTTCTTTTTTTTTCATTAATACCAACCTCCCAGTATTTGAAAATCTCCACCTGAACAGTTGAGTGTTTTCTTTATCCTCCCTGCAGCCCAAAGTGAAAGACTTCGGCATTGACACGGAGAACATGTTTGAGTTCTGGGATGTGAGTGCTGTTTAACTCCCCAACTGTCTGTAGCTGCTCCCCTTTTCTTCCTAACACTGGGTTTGGAGGGATTTGAGCAGCTGCTATAAATACACTAGACTTTTGACCTGTGAAGTAGGTGGGACAGAGGCTCAGGAGAGCAGCTGCTGGGTAATCAGAAGCCCCTCTCTTCAGGTTCAGTTATTATTGGTAGTGACCTTTCATCTTGCAGAGGTTACACTAAAGGTCACAGAGTTGCTTTTAGGCTACGTTGTTGGTATGTTAAAAGGAAGCAGCACCAATGAGGCCTTTAAAACAGAGAAGAAGTGAAGGTGTGATTGCAATAATAAAGATTTAGTTTAGAAAATAAATGCAAAAAGTAAAACTCATATTGATAAAATGATTTTTTTATATTATTGCAAATTATTTCACACTAAGATGGCTGCTGAAAATTGATTTATAGTTCTAAGAAAGTGCAAATATTGTAATTAGACCAATGGAAAATAAACAAAACAGAATTGCTTTATTGTTGTTATGTTCCTGTCTTCACAATAATGGGTAGATTTCTACAGCAGACTAGACTGATATTTTACCAGGAGGAGGGTAAACTGAAAAAAAGAGTATTGTTTGAAAAGCTGTCTGGAGCTGCTTTGTGAGGACATATAAATGAAAAGTTGAATAGAAGGAAATAAATCATTGATAAACAAGTTCATTGATATTTAATAAAAGCATTACCAGCAATTAATAAAATCATTGTTATCAGCATTTAATTAAATCACAGTGAACCACCGGGTGATGACTGTTGCTCCTTAAATCAATACCTTTCCTCTAGAAACTTTCTTTAAGATCTGAAAAGGCAACTTCTGGTCAATTAGCAAAACCAAATCTCCCTCCAGGCTTTTGGTCTTCCCTGTTTCCCTTCACACTTTCTCCCTCCACTCAACTTCCCAATTCTTTAAGATTAGCCAGCTTTTATTCTTTATCTGTCACGTCAGCAGTGTTCTCTGTGATTGCATAGAAAAAAAACCTTACCACTTCACACATAAAATAATTATTTTAGACTGGGTTATAAAATAATTGGATTATTACTCTAATTTTTCAACAAGGGTTAAATTTGGCTTTTCATTAGCTGTGAGACACAATCGTCAAAACTAACAGAAATAATATATTTCAAATTACTCATTTTTATTAAATGTATCATATGTATTATTCAGTTTTTAAATTCACCTATTGAAATAAATTAAGTTTTTTTTTAGATTATTGGGACATAATATATTTGTAAAAGTAAGTTTAAAAGTCGAACATATTTATGTTCTTTTTGTTCTTCTAGTGGGTTGGAGGTCGTTTCTCCTTGTGGTCAGCCATTGGAATGGCCATTGCTTTGCATATTGGTACGTACTGGATTATTTACAATGCACATCATTGTGTTATGACAACGGCAGGCTGAAGCAGGGTCGTTACAGGGTTGTTTTTTGTTCATTCTGCTGAATGCATGAATGTCTGCACAGATGTTTAAGGGCATTCGTTTGATACCGGCATCAATAATTCAGTTCAGCTGCAGTGCCGTATTAACCTACACTGTCAGGCTGCAGACAGACTTAACATTCTGCTCATCTGCTGGAGTTTTTCTGATTCTACAACTTGTGTTGCATTTTTACATCAGGCTTTGACAACTTTGAGAAACTTTTGTCAGGAGCCCACTGGATGGTAGGTGCATCGCAATGAGCCTAAACAATAAATAGAGAACATTTTTACCAAGCAACAAAACTAAAAGATCTTTTCCTTCTCTTTGCTGCAGGACAAACATTTCCGGTCTGCTCCCCTGGATAAAAATGCCCCCGTGCTGCTGGCACTTCTGGGCATCTGGTACATTAACTTCTTCCATGCTGAGACACAGACTATGCTGCCCTACGACCAGTATATGCACCGTTTTACTGCATACTTCCAACAGGTCAGACTTTTGGATGCTTTAAAGATAGTTTTTAATGATATTTTTTCTTTGTCATTTAGCTTTTTTCAGGCCTATGTATAGGAATACTAAGAGGATATGCACTGCACCAGATTTAGTCAAATGTCCATCTGTAGACTTAAGAGCAGATAAAAAACAAAAAGTTTGGCAAATTTAAATGCCAAATTTAAGCAAATGAAAACTCGTTGCTAATTATCAGGGCTGATTTCTCTTTTTAGTTCGTTTTGTGAAGGAAAATAAGGAGGCTCTAACAGGTTATTCAACCTACAGTATTAGGAAGCGTGTCCCAGTCGAAGGAAAATAAAGTCTGATCAGCATAAGATTCTGTATTATCACTAAACATTAAAGAATTATGCAAAAGAAATGTCAAAAAAGCTTCTCCAGACAGACAAACATCAACCACACGCGGATATCAATACACTTTTTTCAAAACCAAATACCAAGAATCTTAAGTCAAACCAGATAAGAAAATTCTCTAATAGATTCAGCAGATTTGAATAAAATTTAAAACAAATAAAAAACAATTGTTTCTAAACTTCTCTTGTTTTGATTAGAAAATTAAATTAATCTAATTACCTGTTATTTTTTATATGTTAAAAAACATAAATTGAGGGATTTTTTTTTAATTTTCCAATGTATTAAACAAACAGAAAAATGAAAATTAGATTTTTACATATTTTAAAAGCTGATTATTTGTCGAATCTGATAAAGTAAAGACTCATTTTGACATCCAGTAGATATATTGGTGCACCAAGAAGGCTTGGTAGAACAAATGAAATATGACATTTAGAGGGTCATTTTGAGCCCAGATGAAAAATGGCTGCAGGATAAATGAAATAATGGGTGATGATGAAAGAAAGGGTAAAAGAAATATGAAAAGGACAAATACATATAATAAAAGAAAGCTTAAGACCAAATCCAAATAATTTCCAGCAGAGTTAACCCTAAAAGAATGTAAATAAAATCCAGAAATCATGACCAGATTAAGGCTAAATTATTATAAGCAGCTTCCAATTAAAATCCTGCAATAATCAAGGAAATCGTAAAGCATGCGATGATTTTAAAATGGATTATTTTTAATTTAGGGAGACATGGAATCTAATGGAAAGTATATCACCAACCATGGAGCTCGAGTGAACTACCACACTGGGCCCATTGTGTGGGGAGAGCCAGGAACCAATGGACAACATGCCTTCTACCAGCTCATCCACCAAGGTAAAAAAAAAAACAAAACAAAACAAAGACTGCTGTTGCACACACAGGTTCATTCAAGATAGGCACCGACCCAACCGTGACCCTGACGGATGAAGCAGGAGAAGATGGATGGATGAACTAAGTTTTGTATAAAGTCAAACTCTGATCCTTGATAAATAATTCTTTTTGCTCCACCCACTATCCACCGCAGGGCCCTCTTTTCTGCAAAATGTTTTGCTGTGTATTTACAACAAATAGGAAAAGTTTTTCATGACTCTTACAGTAAGGATTACAGCAACATAATGTGAAATTTACAGCCGTTTGCTGTAATTTTATATCTATTATATCACAACACATTGTTGTAAAAGCACAACTGTATTCTGTTACATAACTATAATAGTATGATACATTACTGGGGAATTACAACATTTTACTATACATCATAACAATAAGGCTCTGTAATTTTAAAGCATGTATTGTGAAAGTAATGTAAAATTTGACAGTAATTTATTGGGAATTCACATCATAAATAGTGAAAATAATCCATCCATCTTCTCCCGCTTCAACCATTAGGGTCACAGTGGGGCTGGTGCCTTTCTCTAGCGGTCTATGGCGACAGGTGGGGTAAACTCTGGACTGGTCACCAGGGCAACACAGAGACAGACAACCATACACACTCACTCCTAAAGACAATCTAGAGATGCCAGTTAACCTAACAGTCATGTTTTCGGACTTTAGGAGGAAGCCAGAATACCCAGAGAGAACTATCATATGCACACGGAGAGCATTTAAACTGCATGCAGAAAGACCCTGACCTGGGAATCAGACCCATGATGTTTGTGCTGCAAGGAAACAATGTTACAAACTGCTCCCCTGTGTGGCTGCAAATGAACACATTTTCTGTGAAGTGGGAATCATTGCACAACTATCCCCCCCCACGCAGCCCTAAATAAATAACTGTAAGATAAAAGTCATTGTTAAAGGTAAGAGCGGAGGTTAGAGAGAGAGAGATGATGGGATGAGGGGTTAGGCGCTCCTCAAACATTAGCAAACATCTGAAACATCACAAAAATAGTTTCAGTTTTAAATAGACTTATACATTTCAGACAGCCTTTATCAACAGTCAGGCCTGATAGACTTATTATCCAAACTTGTTGGGTCTTTCCAAAAAAAATTCTCCATATACTTTTTTTGTGACATATTTCAGCAATTAATAAAACCCAAGTCCTATTAATTTTATTATCAAGTTTCCAGATGCTGAAAGACGACTAATGAGAGGAGAATCGAGCTTGACAACTTTACTCCAGTATGCAGCAGAAACAAACACACTCTCACTACAGGCTCTTCCTAAAGTATCTTTACTGTTAGCAAATGCTAGGAGAAGAATGCAAGGCACTTTGATCAACAGCAACAATAAAAAAAGGAATTTAAGAAACACTCAACAGTTTAACGCATCTGAACAAAGACAAATGTTTCCTAAACCAATGCCATTGTTTTCCTTTTCGCCCCCCCTGCAGCTTATTGTTTAGTCAGTAACATATATGAAAGCATCATCCGCATACATCTACATACAACATTCATTTAGCTCAATAATGTACAAGAAAAAAAGCAGTAGCCCTTAAATGTATCCTTGCTGTACATCAGTTTTATTGATACATATCAACCTTGTGCTTTTAGCACTGGACATGTTGTTCTCTATTTATTGCAATAAATACAATGAAAAGCTTATTGTGAGAAATTCTACTTGTAAAGTTAATGCAAGAGAACCTTGTGGTTTACTGTATTGGAAAAGTAAAAACCACCAACTAAGTCTAGTTCACTGGATATTTTGGTGTTTATAATCTGATAAAAGCCTTCGAGTACTATAGTCATAATAGGACAGTTTGTCATAACTTGACTGTGGTTTGTTCTTTGCAGGAACACGAATGGTCCCAGCTGACTTCCTGATCCCGGCTCAGAGCCAGCATCCAATCAGAGACAACCTGCATCACAAGGTGTCCCAGAGGATGTTCACAGCTGATTCAAACATTGAATGCAATTGTAGAAGATAAGCTGTGATGGTTTGGTATCCCATAGCATCGTATTCAAAATTTCTATGTTTCTGTTTTGCTGCTAAAATGTATTGTTTTCTCAGCAGCTTACCAACTTTTATACATAGATTACTTAAAACAACTCAAGGAACCCAGAGTTGTGTTAATACTGAGAGCTTTAAGTGTATTAATTTGAATTATTTTTTAAGTTATTAAAAACACTTTAACAAACTAACAACTTTTTTTAATAGATGTTAATATGTCTATTTATGTCTTATGTTTTGTTGATATTTCTTTAGATACTGGTGGCCAACTTCCTTGCACAGACAGAAGCTTTGATGAAGGGTAAGACAACAGAGGAGGCTAGGAAGGAGCTTGAGGCAAGCGGACTCAGCGGAGAAGCTTTGGAGAAAATTTTACCTCACAAGGTAAACTTATAGAAGGAAAAATATGCCCTTTATTTTAGAAAGATGAATGTTCGAACACAAAATGTTTTACTACGGGACACAGACCACACTGCCGCCGTGGAAGTAGCACAACGTAGAGAACAGTGGCTGTGAATTAGCAACTCCCTGCAGACTCAGTTTCTGCGTTCGTCTAACAAAGCAAATACATTGATTTAATTGTAAACTATCTCCATGTGATCAACTCAGGTATTCCAAGGAAACAGACCAACCAACTCCATCATCTTTAAGAAGCTTACACCATACACACTTGGAGCACTTATAGGTGAGATTTACTGATTGTAAAGCCAATGAATAGACAAATAAATACATAATTTCATGTTTTTGCTTGATACTTGTCAAATCATTGATTATATACTATTTCATATTTTATGTTTGTTTCTGGTAATGATTTTATGTTTAAGATTTCATGATCAATCGTTTTCCGTCTTGAATACTTTTAGGCTCTCTTCCTCAATCTGATCTAAACTTAGCTAAATAAATATGAATATTGAGAATAATTCTCACAAAAATATTTCCACAGCGGGGCATCCTGGCTAAGAATAGACAATCCAGATTTAAAGAGTTATTAAAATATTTTTTTTTTTTTCAAAAAAGTTTGTTTTTTAAAATGCAACAGTTCTAAAGGAAGGAAATATAATTTACAAGATAAATAATATTAGTAAGCTTTTATTGACAGCAACATAAACATAAATGAAAAGGAAGCACAACTAAAAGCTCTTAAAGTTGTTCTTGTTTGACCTTCCATACATCTTATATTATAACAATAAAATATATACAACAAGTTTGTATAATAATTTGGCTTTGTGCGAAATTGGTTCAAAGGTTGTGAACATTTTAGAACAAAATGAAGACAAAATAAAAAATGTTCTCACATTTTGTAAAATCGCTCAACTGTTCCACAAAGACAGCAGGGAGACATTTGAAAGCAGCGACTGCCGTGAGTCGAAGCTGCTGCAACATCCTGAAGAGGTTCAGTGAGGACATGAGCGCACAGTTGCATGGTAACAGTCAGTCTGTTTGAAGCGAGGCTGCCAAATTAAGCTGGCATATTATGTTAAGCTATCTGATATTATTTCATCTGTTCATGCAAAAAAATAAACAATTAAAAAACATGTAATTAGGATTCGGTTTCTTCCTTTTAAGCGTTATAATATTTAGTCTGTGTTGTGTTGCAGCCATGTATGAGCACAAGATCTTTGTCCAGGGTGTGATGTGGGAGATCAACAGCTTTGACCAGTGGGGGTAAGTTGCTTTTCTTTCTTCCTTCACCCAGATCAAAACATCCAACAAAGTCTGTGTTAAATGTTTGAAAACCTGAGTTTGTGTGTCACTCTACCAAAGCTTTATGAAGAAGTATATGATCTCCTGAAGTAGTTTTTTATGATTGTGTAGTTTACAAACTTTAATTTGAGCATTTTAACTAGTTTTAGGAAGGTTTGCCCTAATTTTACAGCAAGAGCAAATAGCTAGGCTTTCTAAAACAGCATTTAGTAACGTAAAGTATAATCTACTAAGATGCTGAGGTACCTCAAATAAGGCCAAAGCAGTATTTATCATTTTGGAAACCCCTTCTATAAATTGCAACAGATTGCAAAATTGTTTTTTACATTTTTTATGCTCTCAGCTGCTATGCTGACTCAGCACAAAGAAATAGAAGGTAAAAAATGAAAGTACAACCAGCGCTGTCCCAAAAAAACCAAGCAACTTTTTCTTTTTTATAAATTGAAATGACAAATATTTAAAAATAAGAGTTTATTTTAATAAGCATTCCTAAAAATGTTGTAATTTCATTTCTGATGCAATTAATTAATTCTCAATAATTATTATGTGTTAAGATACATTTAGTATGATTTACTTTCCAGTGCAAAAAAAAAAATATATA
>JAUZNJ010035533.1:4424-26024 GCA_034780135.1 Jordanella pulchra
AGGAAATGAGTTAAAAAGAATATTCACAATGCTGTATTTAATAAAATATTTTCTATAAAAGCAGGCATGAAAAATATTAGACTTTAACAGCATCTGATGTATGGAATGTTTTTTTTTAATTAATGAATTTCATATTGAGAAAGAAGCTTCAACATTTTCCACCTGAGGCTCCCTCGCAGTCTAGAACAGGTTATCACAACTTTCATAATCAGTGGCAAGCATCCTCAAAATAATAGACAACCGCCTGACGGTTCGGAAAAACACGTCATTACATATCCTGTTTATTTAAGCAAGGTTGAATGTTTTGGACAAAACCTGACTTCCGCTCTATGTTACAATTAATCAGTAGGAGAATCTTTCCTATGAGACGATCGAAAGATGTAGGTAAAACAGGTCTCATACAGGCGACCAGAGTTCAGCTCAAGGCATGAAGAGAGAGTCACTCTTACTGAGTTACTCATCTTGGGTTCAGTCTGCTGATTTCTCTTTACAGTAACATAATTCGAATTAGTCAACATCAACTTAGTCATGTCTGTCTGCCTGTCTGACCATTATTGGCACTCTGTGCTCTGCAAGTTGCACCACAGTGAATGCAATGCACTCAAATCACTTTCACTAAGATTTTCACAAGCAGTTTAAACCCGCTTCCAAATTTCAGCACCTGTGTTTGAATAAGAACCTGAGTGAAACTCAGTTTCCAAAACCGACTTTTCAAGATTATTTTAAACACAAAAGTAACTCAGGAAATATTTTTATTTGTCATGTAAAAAAAAAAAAAAATCTGTACAAAGATCAAGTATATTAAAATACTTATTTACAAAGAAAGCACATCACAGTCCCTAAACAGCTACTTTAAAAATTGTTGGGATAAGATCCGAATATAAAGGCCCCATTTTTAAACTGTAACACTCTTCAGTAGAGATTGGTCTTTTTCATTATCCGTAGAAACTCCTGCTCACTGACTTCTCCGTCACCATCTTGGTCAGCTTCGTCAATCATCTCCTGAAAGGATAACGAACAGAAATGTCATGGAGAGAATCCTGTCAAACAGACAACATAAAGCTACTTGTATATAGGGATGGACGACATGTATAAGCCTTAGAAAGACAACCAAGAATGCCTACAACGGATGACTATACAAACTTATGACCAATATGTTGGAATGTTTATAAAATATTCTCCAACATAACATTTGATAAATATTAGCTTTGAAAAACAAAAACACATAGCTCTACTTATATATATATATATATATTTTACAACATATAAAATGATTTGGATTGCATAATGTGAGATTGTTTAACTCCATTAAAAGAATTAAACAGCATGCTTTCTTTGCCATCAAAAGAAAGAACATTTCTGTTCTTCTTTCTCGCTTTGAAAAAGTTTCTCACAGCAAAGAAATAGTACGGTTTAGTTTAGAAAGAAAAGTTTCTGAAATAAAACCAAAGTAAGTTATTGTTTTAAGTACATCTGTATCTAGTGTGGCCACTCCAGCCCTTAATCCATAAGAATGACAAATCTTAAAACGGTGCAAATTTTGGAGACCGATTTCAACTTTTTTTTTTTCATCTCAGTTACTCTGTTCTTTACTCAACACAGAGCTTCAAATAAAAAAAAGGAAAACATTGTCCCAAGTGTAATTTGTTTTTTTCCCGAGCAATGCGTAAATCGTTTCTAACATGAATTTTTCTCCACACATCAATGCAGGATGATTGATACAGTTTCTGCATGACTTGCTGTTCGTGACCCTGGGTTTGTTTAGGCACCAGGCTAAGTGTGTTGTTGCGACATTCTGAGTTGTGGTTTCCCAGGTTTTTAAGATCCTGCCACGATCTAAGCTCGAGTTTAAGGCTCGAGAAAGATATGTTGCAATGTAGGAAGAGGCGACAAGCTTCTGTATTTAGCATCACCTAAAAGCTGCTGCCTGACTCAGCATTCATTTTATACATTAACAGATTTTTGAGAGCAGCCAGCACTTCTGCAGACTTTGACATACAGGTGCCAACGCCAATGACATTTTTCAGTAGAGAGGACAAACTATGCTATGTATTCCTTAAAAAATATAAAAATAATTTTTATTTAAATTATAGAATGAATCTTTTTCAGATGGCATGGATGAGATGCTTATAAGTATTTAATATAAATTAAAAATATCTCCATATACAGGTGGTCATGAAGAAACTGCTTGTTTGTATGAATTAAGTTTGTTCTAAAAGGTTTCTCTGTATTTTATATTCCATACTCTAGATGTGAGTTGGAAGATGCTGTTGAGTTAGAATCAGTCAGATAACTTCAGATGTGACACTCTTTGTTTTTTGTTTTTTTTAAATCAAATTAAAAAAAGCTCTTACAGCAAAAACTTTCGGAAATTTTGAAGATATATCCAACTCTTTCAGGACATAATAAAGGGAGTCATCCCAACATTGCTGCTGCATTGATGACTGTTATGGTTACAGAAAGGTTCTGATGCATTATTTCAGTGTTTCACAGTGATCTAACATCCCTTTTGTGTATGAACTTCCTGTTTATTTTACATCCAAATTGTTAGTGGGATGTTGTTGTTTTTTTCTTCTTTTTTGCACCGAAGCAACTTGTAGCTCAAGAAAAGAAAAAAAAAAAACTTACTTGAAAGAATAAACAGAACATTTGGCAGTAAAATAAAATCTCAACAGTACCTGCAGCTCTTCATCTGTGAGGTTTTCTCCCAGCTCCTTGGCAACTCTCTTGAGATTTTTGAAAGAGATTTTTCCTGTGCAGTCATCATCGAACAGCCGGAAGGCCTTCATTATTTCCTCTTTGCTATCTTTCTCATTCTAGCAGGAGACAGGAAACATGCGATATGGATCTGTAATTATGTTATTACTTAAATCATCCACTGACACTAATATAATTTACATCACACCACAGCAAACAACAATCAATAGGAATGAAAGTTGAACTGAACTGGGGGGTAATGTGCTACAAGTGTTTTTTCTTCACTGGTAAGGATTTATAAAAAAACAAATACAACAAAAGAAATAAGTCAATTTTTTATTTCTTTATTTTTTTAGATTTTCTCAGTAGGGTAAAACGTCAAGAATTTCTCAATAAAGTCAAATACGGTACTATTATTAAAACCCCTGCTACCTCTGACAATAGACCAGCCTTTAGTCTCTTCTAAGTGTTACCCAAACTCCTCAGGTCTAATGTGCAAAGTAGGCATACAAAAAACTCTCCCAGCAACATCTTAAGAACAACTTTGGATGTACCAAATCAAAGTTGTGTTAAAAAGTGCAACAGTTCATGCAAACTTTTCAACCTTTATAGTCAATTTAACGAGTTTGAGCTTTTATGTGTTAAAGTTTAACCTGCGCAACTGTGAAGGGATAGCAGCTGTGGCTCTGCTAGAGGACAGTGGAAGAATGAGGAGTGAGTTTCTGTTCAGAGATCCTACTGATCTGCTGGCACATGATGATGCATGGTGTATTAGCTGGTTTAGATTGATCAGAGTCACTGAGGAAAACCAGAAGGAACTGCGTCTCGCTGGTGACGACTCAACTTCTCACTATGTCTTTTGAACCACGGATCTGATAAACGGGTCCAATATTAACAGACATTCCCAGGTTCTCTCATCCCAGCTACATGGGACTGCTCACATATATGATATGGGTTATAATGCATTATAAGCAGAGCCTGAATACAAATAATATTGTAAACTGAAGCAAGAAGACTATTTCAAAAGGGAATCGGAGACTGTACTTATATTTATATGTACCTTCAACTTCTGAATTTTCTTTTATGAATAGAACACATTTTTCAGTTAGTAGCTGTGCACATATTAATGATGCACAAGAGCTGATTTCAAACATTAACTGTAAATCACATGGTGTGTTTTGCCATGTTTTTAATAGATATAGTGGTTTAATTACCCTAACTATTATGACTTGATTTGGTGAATATTACAACATTTGAGCTCATTGCTGCAGATGGTCAGAACCATCTAGACTTGGCACATACAATGTAAAATAAAAATGTTGAAGCTTCTTTATTTAGTGAGACACTGATAATAAGAAGTTGTTTTTTTTTGGCTGTAACAAATATCCCAGAGGTGTGTCAATGTCTCTCTCTGACTTACAGTGGTTATTTGAGTACCTTCCACAAGTTTATACTGACTTACACGTGTATTTTAGGGCTAAAAGGATTAATCACATCAAGAACATCAACAGTCTTGGAAGAGAAACCTAAAGTAGCTTTTAGGAAATAACATATAACAGATGCCAATCAAGGCAATTAGAAAAATCTTTAAAAAAAAATACATATACACACACACATACATACATACATACATACATATATATATACATACATACATACATACATATATATATACATACATACATACATACATATACATATATACATATATATATACATATATATATATATATATATACATATACATATACATATATATATATACATATATATATATATATGAAAATAACATCACGTGTATGTACAAATATTTTGTTTTTACAATTAGTTTTCAAATGCACATCAAGTTTTGTTTTTTTAAAATCCCAAATGTTTATCTAGACATTTTAATTTACTACAAGTTTTTGTTTTTAGATTATTCAAAGAAATAAATTAAAAGATTGATCATAACTTCAATAACTGATAGCTACAACTCTGATATACTTAGTGGTGGGAACGGATCTGGCTGACAGCCGCCTACAGTTTACAGTCGATTGGGATGTATGAAGGTACAGTGCAGGTGTGTTTATGTCTCCACATGGGTTCGAACATCTCTAATACTTTGTGCATAATAAAAATATAACGGGAACTACGTTTAAATAAAATGAAAATGCAGCAATAAATGCTGTAGGCCGGTTTATATGCTGAATTGGGCAGTGAGAGGTGATTTTTGGAGAGGGATCTGTGAAGTTTGAGGTTTTATGTTTTTTGGGTTTTTTTACATAAAGAGGGGAGAGTGATAAGCAGCACTTACCTGCACTGTTTGCCCCTTGTTGTTTTGTTTTTCGTGAGGCTCTTAAGAGGATCACTATTTTATTATAGCCTTTTCTGTCCTCTGGAAGTTTGCCACACGTTTTACTGCCCCTCATTTCCCGTGCAATTGACAAATTTTACTTTGTATCTTCCCCTAAAACAGATGTGTTTTACTTTGTAACGGTCTCTCTTCCTGTCAGACCCATGAAGTTGCAGCGGAATTGTGCATACTACGACTAAATTAGACCAGGGTTCTATCTCAGTTGGATCCATGCAAGCCCTCTGTAGAAAATTGTGTTGGATGTGTTCATCCTTATTGACTTTTGATGAGCTCTAAACACCACAACCTCGTCCGACACGAATTTCTGACCAGATCGGATGCAAAATCAGATTCAGTACAATCAGGGATTCAGTCGCATCTGACCAAAGCGTGCGGTTCGAATAATATTCTCAGTTCATTTTACAGAATGCAACAAGTTTAAGTTTGTGCTGGAAGACCAGGGAAGACTTGGAATCCCCCCCCATGCAGTTTTTTGGCATACAGATAAACTGTAAAGACTGATATGGTGATGTTGTGGCGCCATTCTTTGATCGCAGAAGTCAAACTATGAAATTTGTTGATTTCTTACCCCTGATTGCCATCCTGCACACTGCATGTAAGCTAAATATTGTTGGTTATAGCTAAAAAAATAAACATCATTTGCCTCATATTTATACAAGATCAATGAAACTGATTCTCTAACTCTGACTCTATAATATGATTTTAAAATGTTTTAATTATTTTCACTTATAAAATAACCTTTACTCTGTTGATTTCTTTAAATGTGTTGTTTGTTTAAGTATTTTTCTTCAACAAATGAGCATAGAGAAAGACTAGCTAGTTGTTAAAGAAATAATTGGGAGATGATGTTTTTGCAATAAAGGATCAATAGATTTTAAAGTGATTTATACATTTACAGAAACTGAATAAATACGTTTTCAGTTTTTATTCTCATTGCTTAACACTCACCATTTTCTGGGTCATCATACTGAGAAAGTCATCAAAATCAATGGTTCCAGAGTTGCCTTTAACAAACTCTGCAACCATCTTCTTAATTTCCTCTTTTTTTGGTTCAAACCCCAGAGCTCTCATGGCAACCTGTAGCAAGGATACACAGCCAATCAAACCAAGATTCTGTGCATGTGACCTGCGTTTAGGATGTTCAGAAACCCACCTTGAGTTCTTTCACGTCTATCGTCCCAGTTCCATCCGTGTCAAACAAATCAAACGCTTCCCTGATCTCCTGCTTCTGCTCTTCGGTCAACTCGGTTTTGGAGTTTGTCTTTTTCCTTTGACCCGCGCAGGGTACAGGTTTTCGGTAATTTGAAGCCTTCAAAAATAATAGTAAACAGAAATACCACAGATTAGCTTACTTTATGTAACAATCGAGTAAGCTAGCAAAAGCTTCCATTTGGCTAATCAAAACGAGACAATAAAAATACATTCCAATTAAAACGGACGAAAAATACAGTAAATATAACAAACATCAGAGACTAAAGGCTTTTGTGTAAGTTTACCATTTGAAAAGTAAAATCCACCGAGAAAAAAAACTTTCACGTTGTGTTTGCTAAGGATGTTAAACAAAACATGCAGCAAACGGTTGTACTTTCAACTGACACAACCGACAGCCAATAGAAGCCAGCGAATACCAGAAACGTATCATTTTAGCCAATCTAGAAGCAGCATAGGCGGGGCTAAAAGGGTTTCCACCAATCGTTTTAAGTCATCTTTTGTTGCCAGGCAACATACAAACACAACGCATGCGCTTTGCTTAGGAAAAGCCCAAACATCCGGGAGAAGAAAAGGTTATTATACGAACGGTTTAAGCCGGTAAAATTAGAGGTACGGGTTGTTTTCATGAATAAGATTTGAACAGTTTTGTATTTTAAGAAAAGATAGTTTCACTGTGTTTCTTGTATAAACCGACTTATCTTCGTTAGGGGCGTAATAAAAGTGCGCTTTGTATGTGTAAATATAATGTGCCATAAACATAAATAATATGATTTATTTATACTTAAAAGGGGTCTAAAACTAATTTGGTTTGATCATTATAAATTCGTAAGTCTAGGATGTTTAAATTACAGCGTTTTGTTATTGAAACATATTTATTTCGAAACAACAGAAAGATTTCGGACTCAAACGCCAAAACAAACAAAATAAACCAACACGGATTTTTACTTTGTTGCATCTCTGTTTTCTGTTCAGCTAGGTCAAAAATTAATGTCTTTTAGCAGTCAGGTTGCAGCACCTTTGTATAAGAGGATACAGATAAGCTGAGCATGTCAAACACCACTCTTTAAGAGCCCGTCGTTTCCAATCACCACATTCTGCTAGTATGGCGGTACTTTTTTGACCCCACGGAAAAAAATCTAAATATCCAGTAGCTCCTTTATATACCAAGGTGCCCCCCAAAAATGGACATCAGCTGCTAAGAAGGCCTGGATCTGTGGATATGAGACAATTACTTTTCAGTCATTTTTATGTTTAATTGCTGAAAGTATGGAGTTGCTTTTTGTTAACTCTAATATGCGTTCTTAAGGGAGTGTTGCAGTTGTTTTCATTGTTATAAATGAAAGGTCTCCCTTGTTGAGGCCTCATTTCCTGTCACTCAACAAGGTGCAATAGTTCCTGACTGATTTGTGTATTTATACTCGTGCAGAAATTAGTTTCAGAAATGCAAAGCAGAAATCTTTTCCTCTACGTAATCTGGAAAAAAAGTGTTTGTAAAAATATTATCCAGGATTGTTTTTACAGTTTTACATACTGATTTTTCTTATCAACATTCATTTGGTATCTGTACACATTAAACCTTTCTTATGCCAATTTGTTCTTCTGTTTGGTTTTTAGGTTTCTAAATTAGACATCAATTTTCCACTAATGTTGAAAATAAATCCCTGTAAAATGTAATGTAGTGAACTGAGCTTCAATTCAACTTTCAAGTAAGCAGAAAGTTCTTGAACCTTGTAGTTTTCTCTCCAACTTAACCCTACGCCTAAACAAACAGTATAACATTATCTTAACTAATAACGTTAAGCATTCCTGCAAACCAGAAAGAAGGTATTTGTGACATTCAGTGTTTTTGCTTCCTTTTTTTCAGTCAGCCTGGGTAATGCTGGAAGGTGTGATAATTAACGGTCGACAACATGTCGGACTCCAGAAAGTCTCGGCGCTTGCAGGAATGGTGCGATCCTCCATTGGCCCCAATAAAAACTACAAGTTCATCCAAGATGAAGCGAGTGGGGAGTCGGTTCTTGTGTGCTCCTGCTTTCGCATCATTGAGAGCCTGGAGCCTACATGTGCTGTGGGTCAACTTGTTCATGAGAGCCTTCGTGCCCATCATAAGGAGTACCGGACAGGGTCGGGATGCCTGCTGTTCCTCGCAGGAGCGTGGAGCCGTGCTGCGCTTGACTGCTTCCACCAAGGGATTTCTGTTAAAGACATAATCACAGCTATGTCTGAGGGGATGGATATTTGCTTGGATGTATGCAAGAAATCTTCAGTTCCCATCAAGGACCTCGCTATGATCCAGAGATGTACTCAAGATTTAGGACCTCAGCTGTCAGAGAAACCCATCAAGCCAAACAGAGAGCCACCAAATGTCCGTGAGAAGTGTTTAAACATGAGTGCGCAAAGAAAGGTGAAGCTCAGCAGACATTTTTGTGAGACTAAGTCTGATATGAGCACAACAGTTTTGCACCCTGATCCACCTGAGCTCCCAGATGTAGCCGTCATGGCAGAGTCTTTGAGCCATGGTTGTGAAAACGCTATGAGGTTAGCAGTTCAAGCTGCTCAGATGCTGTTAAAAATGAACCAACACAACCTCAGTGATCACCTGTTTGACATTTCCAAAGTGATGACTTGTGTTCTGCCTGCTTTGCCAGAGGATTGCGCGTGTGTTGTTGAAGGCTGTGTTGTTCTTTTATCTGATGAACAGGCTGCAGTGGCTCATGCTCTTAAACAACAACCCTTAAAGGTCGCCCTTGTTACTGGAGATCTATCCCAGGCTTACCACCATCTAGGCTTTAAAGGCCTGTCAGGTACACGTGTTCACGGGCACAAGGATTTATCAGCGTCAAGCAAAGAAGACGAATGGTTGGATAAGGTTGTGAAATTACTTTTGAACCTGGAAGTGAACCTGGTACTAACTGGCGGCCTCGCCAGTCAGAAGGTCATCCAGCTCTGCTGCAGGCATCATTTACTTGTGGTTGAAAAGACCAGCTCTTCAGTTTTTAGGACTATGTCAAGTTCAACTGGAGCCGTCCCAGTTAGCTATGCCACGCAATTAACGAAGCATTGCGTCGGCCATGGCGTGAAGGTTGAGATTTGGAGGGACCTCGGCAGCTATGAGAGGAAATCTTTAATGGCTGTGAACATTTCCACGGGCATGAAGGGAGGACTGGTCACAGCGGTTATAACAAGCACCATCTACGGCAAGTTGCAGGCACTGGAAGACCAGTTCTGGGGCTGCGCTTACCGTTTACATCATGCGCTGAAAGACGGAGCCCTGCTCCCTGGTGCTGGAGGGACTGAGTTGCTTTGTGTTCATCAGTTACTAAAACAAGCAGAGTACGGCAGCAAAACCGGGTCAGAAGCAAACTTTTACAGAGGTCTCGTGTTACAGCTCATGGCAGATGGTTTAATAGACTACATAACTGCTGTAACAAAAGCAACCAAAGCCAGGGCTATTGTCAGCAAGCAGCTGCAGGATTTTCAAAGAGAAGAAATAATCGCAGGAAAGTTTTTGCAGCTTGTTTTGGAGACTGAAAGAGAAGATGCAGGTTTCTCAGCAGTGAAACTAGATGAAGCACCGGCTGTGAAAGTCTATGATAACTTGAGCGTGAAGCAGGAAGCTTGGAGGAAAGCTTTAGATCTTGTTTTTCTAGTTCTGCAAACTGATGCAGAGATCATCACAGGAACTGTACAAAAAACTGAGGAGTATCTGGTGCAGTTATGATTGTTCCATTGAAGCACTGCCGTTATCTTTTAGCTACGTAACTTTTACAATCTCAAAGTTTTATACATTACTAGTTGCATTTACACTTCTCTCTTTAAGGAGTAAATAAAACTACCTACTTTTCACCACTAGGGGGAGACATGTTCATTGAGAATAAATCTTTTAAAAAACATTTAAAAATCATATGTTTTATTTTTGCGTTTTGTTTTGACTATTTTTATTATTTGTCTTGAAGTTCTTTTTTTGGAATTTTCAATCTTTGCTTATTACCATCAAGACCAACTGAAATCAGTTCTTCATCACTTCTTAGCCACAAAAACATAGGTTTTAAGGGAATATTGGCTGATGCAACATCTAACCACATTTCTACAAATTTTAAAAGTCACCAAATAAAATGCTTAAAGTGGGAAATGTCTCAAAAAATTATCCTTTAATGCATGAAGATTTTCCTTTAAGTGTATGTTGTATGTTATCGGTGGCAGTGACATGTGTGAACTTCCATTTCCTCCGCAAAGCCTCTGGTATGCTATAATTAGCTCAGTGAAATAAAAAGCTTCCCCAGCTCGACCGGGGCATCGCCCTGTGGTGGCAGTGACGTGGTAGAAGAGTGTGACACGACTACCACAACGCAGCGAGAGGGTAACTGGAATGGCACAAGGTGACAGATTTGACATAGTTCACAGCATTCCTCCGTGCATCAACTGAAATGCTGTGTGCATCAGACAAAAATATAATGCCTATAAAAAAATCTTCAATTCTTTTTCTATTTATGTCGTAAGCCATTATTAGAAAGAAGAAGAATGCTGCAAAATCTCTTTGTAGTGAGGAGCAGATACACCTACCAACCTGTACAGGGGAACGTGATTTCTGTGCTACAAATGTCCATTATCTACTGTTTGGAGATTAAAACTCTCAAGTGTTGATTTTTGCTCAGATCTATTAATATTGTTAAGATCGTATGGTTAGAACACGTAGTCCATAACGCTCTGACATACGTTCCCTTTACTCTGGGTTTATATTTGTGAAAGAAAAAACAGTTTTTGATAGTCCACGGGATGCCATTAAGTTGTTAGTCAAGTTTGAATTTTTTATATAAACTTTTGTTGTTTCGTAAAGAGGCCAGAGTTGTAGTTTTAGCAGCACTAATATTGGGTTTATACTCATTCCTTTTAAAGTGTGTAGTGTTTTTTCACATGTGATAAGTAGGTTTCATTCTATATTTTAAAAATGTTTTAATCCAAATCATAAACATGGCAAATTTACATTTGATCTAAATCTTAATCTAAAATGTAGGGAAAAGACAGGAATCTCACAAAAGATAATGAAACAGTCTAAGATGTGTATCATTCAAGGCATACAGAAATCTATAGTCTTCTCGTTAAATTTTATTCTTTATTTAGCATTCACAGACTCCCCTACAATGAGCAACATTTTGCATGTTTTTGCATGCTTTGCCCTCTGTTTTTTCAGTTAATCATGGTTATTCAGTTTATTATATTGACAACACATGTCATCTAATGGCTCATTACAGGATCAATTCAGTCAAATCATAAGCATCCAAGTCTTTGGTTTGAAGGCCTGCCTGCCATCACGCTAATCTTTAGCTCAGGGCTTCGGCTGGGTCGCTGGAGCTTAAGATTGAAATAATTTTAAAACACACTGTAGAGATACACTCACTGGCCACTTTATTAGGCACACATTCCTAGTAACAGGTTGGACTCCCTTTTTGTTTTCAGAACTGCTTTAAATCGCTGTGGTATAAATTCAACAAGGTAGTGGAAACATTCCTAAGGAAGTTAGGTCCATATTGACATGATAGCATCATACAGTGGCTTGTTAGCGTAGGGGAAGTTTTTTGCTCACTAAAAGAATTGGTACTTATAATTTATTTACACTTATGCCTGACCCCATGTCTTTCTGCAAGGAGTTTGCATGTTCTCCCCGTGCATGTGGGGGTTCTCTCCAGGATGGATGGATGGATGGTTGTTCACTTAAACTTAACTGGCAAGTTTCAAAACCCCAACATGATAAATCTTTCTTTTGAAAAGCATAATTTTATAACAGGACTTCTCCAAAAGAGAGAAAAAACTCATTATAAAAAACTATTATTCCTCCAAACTTCCTCAATGTCCTAATTGGTTGTATCTTTCTATCAGTTTGTCCACCATATGTCTTTACGTTTTTCCATCAATTCACTTTTCCATTCAAACATTTTCAGTTCAGTTGTAGTAAATGTTAAACCTAAAGATTTAAAATGACCCAAAATTATTTTAAAAATGTGGAGGTTTGAACGTGGAAACTGTCAAACTAATAGATAATAAAATAAACCTGTTTTTTTCCTGAACTCAATTATTAAACTGATCATTTGTGTTGCTCTTTTTGACTAGCTTTGAAAAAAACAAAAATCCACTCATGCTTGAAAGTTTTTAACATAAACCCTAAAGCTTTTTGTTAGAAAAGGTAACTTATTAAGAGAGACTATCACGGACATCCTGGCTGACTGTTTTTCTCTATGCTCCTTTTCCTGCTACTGGATTGAATGAATGAAAACAGAGGTTCTGTTCACATACGGCTGCTTGTGGTTCTGGTTTTAGTTCTCTAGAAGGCCTCAGTGACAGATCCCAAGCTGCCCGTCCCCCTTCCCCAACCTTTGCTGGGTTGGCTGGTTAAATTGGCGAGGATTAGTGGGCGTGAGCATGGTGTATGTGTGTGTGTGTGCGTCTGGCTCCTGCTAGGGCGCATGCGAACTGAGGCCCAGAAGGGAAAGCCTTCTTCAGAGATCTAAGCCAGCTGCCCTGCTTCAACTGCAAGAAGAGCAGAAAGCTGAATGTAAACCCTTTTGGATGCACAGCGGAGAGCACACGAGACACTCCTAGCATGAGAAACAAGCTGATCTTTGCAGGAGTTGCTTTGCTCAGGCCTTAAAGGTCACTCTCTGCCCTGAGAGGGGTGGGGGGTTGTGGTGGTGGGTGCTCAGGAACACTGACCTCTGAGGTTAAGTGGAATCAGTTTGTGTGAAGAGAGAAGGGGAGGAGGGAGAAGTTTGTGGGAGGTGGGAGGCCACAGCAGGGCTCCTGCACTTCTCAAGAAGGAGACGAAGCAGTTGTCAGGAAGCAAGGAGAGAGGAGGAGATGGCCACGGGAGAAATCACAACACTTCCCGCCGTACCTGAAGACGGCAGCAGCGGTGGATTTCCTCCCGGGAACTTCAAGGACCCCAAGAGGCTGTACTGTAAAAATGGGGGCTATTTCCTAAGGATTAAACCCGACGGGAGTGTGGATGGAATCCGAGAGAAAAGCGACCCCCACAGTAAGTATTTCCAGTCTCATTCTTATATGGATAAAACACACAGCTTATTTTTTAAATAAGCAATAGACGGAAGCAAGATGTTTGTTGAGTTTAATTATCAACCTACTGATTTGTTAAAGGAAGCCTGGGGAGACATATAAAACTCCGGTTCAGTAAAAGTTTCCTTCAGGTTTTCAAAGTGATGGAGAATATGAATGCATGATGTTTTAAGGGTATGTTTTCACCCTGCTGAGTCACAGCCATTCACTCAAGTCTTTACGTCACACAGGCCCTTCCCTCTCAGAGCCATCGGTATTATCACAATGATTCAAAATATTTATAGTTTATAGTAAAAGTCAGCTCAGTATTTCTGAGTGGTGACGTAAAAACACAGGCTTGCTTGGTTTGAGAAAATGGCAGTGATGCTCCTGAAGGCCTCTGGAAGTCACTGATTACCTCAAACTGTGTCCTGGAGTTTCATCAGCGACGAGGTGGGAGTGGGGAGGACGTGGAATTTGATTTTTTTTCTCCCTCCTGGGAAAACACATGCATGGCAGAGCAGCTGAAGATAAAGGGAAACCTGTCAGCCATGAAGAATACCATGTACTTCATTTAAACTCTTTAGAATTATTCATAAAATACCCAGAAGTACTTTTGTTATTGCCGTTTGTCTTCCAGGTAGACAGTGTTACTGTTTTATAAAAAGAATAATACTTTATTTAGCAAGGATCATGTTAATCATTGAGCTTTTTACCCACATAATCTGCTGTGACCTGTGTACACAGCATCAATGCTCCTTTTGTTAAACCCAGCCAGACCTGCCAGATGAAGAAAGTTTCAAAGAAAACCCCACTCCTCATCCTAAAACTCCTTCAGAAGGACATCACTGTGGACTATGACCTTTGACTTACAGTTTAGAGGTTGCTATCTGTTCTCCTGTAGGACATATGTTGCGAAAACCAAACCTATAGCAGCTCAGGGCAGTTTACATTTTAAAGAGCACACCTCTTTGATCTGTGACCACAAACATCCCACCATCTGCCCTAACCCCAGTGTTCCCAATAAAAGGCTTAATGTGGTTTGATCCTGTAATTTATGTTATGAGGCCCCTGTTTCGCTTCTGGCTGCTCAGCTTGATGCATCCGAGTTCTGCTGGTGAAACGAGGAGTCTCTATCAAAACAAACAAAGGACCTTGGATGGTTTTAATGAGGTCCTGAGGAGGCTCCGTGTGTCATCTAAGGGTGCTTTGGGATGGATGTGATTGAACTCCCTACTATCACTTTCCTTAGATGTGATGTATTCATTTACTACATATGAAACGTCACCTAGTGTTAGTAAGAACACAGAGGAAACTATTAAAGCATCCCTCAGCTGTTGAAGAGACATGCACTGGTTGGTTTCAGTGATTGGTAGTATATTCGGATCCAAATGTCTCTAACAAAGTCACCACCAGGTGTTAATACTTTCTACTCTTTGCCATTGGGTCAGTGCCTAGTCTTCTCCTCTAGTAAATCCCTAGAGCTATCATACATGAATCATTTGCTCTTCCTTCTCAACAGCCTCTCCGATCCTCCTATGTTATCCTTCCTATTGTCGTCAGCTCACCTCGCACAATTCAGATGAAAGACTGAATTGACCACTGAAGGTGGTGGATTTTTGTTTCTGAACCATTTTGTTTTAATTTGGTCATTTATGATTAGACCAATATCCTACAAGAAGACCTGGTGGGCACTCATTTTTGGTTTTCTGGCAGAGCGCACCATATTTTTATATTTGGTCCACTGAACATTCACTCTATGTGCTCCATTAGGGTTCCTACCTTTACAAAAGAAACAGGAAAACAGCATTACAGATCTTTCACCATACCTAGGAGTGAGAAGTTAGGGTGAAGTGTTTGTTGCCAGATTGTTCAGTCTCATCAACATTTAAATCTAGGTAGGATTAGAAAACTGAACCTGTTTAGTTTTGTGGCCGTGAGACAGAAATCTATGCAAGCTACACATGTTAATACATCCTGCCCTGGAAAAAAAATCTATACTGGTGTTTGTTGTAGTTCTGTAAAAGTTAGCAATGGTCCTTTTTTATCTTCCAAAATAACTATTGCTCCTTTCTCAGCCTTGTCTGAACCTTTGTTCCAGTTGGTTTAAACTTATTAATTATTACTATAAATGTGAAGAAACTATTTTCATGTAACCATTTCCTCACCGATAACGATCAACGTGCACCAACCTTTGTTATCTTGACTTTCCTGCTTAAGGGAGCAGCTAATTAAATCAGTATAAATTGAGCACATCTGGGATATCATGTCTCGATCCACGTTGCACCACAGACTGTCCAGGATGGATAATGTTATAGAAGTTGGAGCTCAAAGAGACTGCCATTAACCAGGCAACATTTAGTCTGAGAATGCACCCTTTATATTTTACTTTGTTCAGTAAATAGATTGCTCATTCTCTCTTTGTTTAGACATTCCACTATGAAAGAAAATGGTTTCCGTTCACTGAGTTTAAATTTACTTTCATCTTCATCCACAGTAAAACTTCAGCTGCAGGCGACCTCTGTGGGGGAGGTCATCATCAAAGGAGTTTGTGCAAACCGTTATCTGGCGATGAACAGAGATGGACGGCTGTTTGGTGCGGTGAGTGACTTTCTCTTGACAAATATTATTGTTTTTTTTGTATAAAATTGTAAGCCTAGACAGTTTGTCGTGTGTTATTTAGTCTTGTCTCATTGGGTCAAAGTCACGAAGGACAAAATGTAAACACCAATGTCAGGGCATCAACCAGGTGACATGAGATTTACACCTTATTGCAATTCCAACCAGATTAGATGGGAATATAAGAAAAATAATCATCTAAATGTTGTTAAAAGGATGCAAGAGAAAGACAAATTCTGCCCTCTGCAGAGGCAGAATTGGTCAACTCTTCACAGCTCAACACTGAATTCACAACCACTGCCTCCACATCTACATCTGCTCCATTTCTCATACTAAACAGAGTGAATGGCTAAAGCTGTATTATTAGGTCTGACTAAAAACCCTTGCTGAACTAAGGTGCTAAAATGAATTGCAAGTGTCACCCAAGCTGCTCTCAGTCTGTGTTTCACACTAATCCTTCCCTGCAGAGAACATCCTGCTACGTCTGGGGAATGTAGTTAACTGACTTACTGTCATCAGAACCCAAAAGGACATAAGCCAACAAATCTACAAACAGTTTTTAAGGTTAGGGGAATCCAAGCAAAAAGAAGTTAGCTTTGATACTGGCTTTTACTGGGTTAGCAGAAGTGGGCCAACTAGAATATTCACCAAAGAGTCGACTTAGTTAGGCTGAGTCGACTCACATTTGGAGGACTTGAAAGTTGCCCCCCTGAATTAGATTAGATTTGATTAGATATAAACAAGACTGTCACAAGAGCAAGACGTATTGTAAGTAATTTCTGACCCCGACTTGATGTAATGTCGTCATAAAACAACACATCTTGACTTACATAGTCAAATAGTTGACTTGGAAAACTCACAAGTCTTTAAAGCCCTGAGCAGCCTTACCAAGATGACCTGATGGCTGTAATCAAACCAATCTGAGCTTCTGTTATGCCTCAGTAAAACCACAGGCTGATTGCTTCCATGCCACACCGCATAGGCGCAGTAATTCTACAATAATAGCCCCAGCCAAAGGATTACGTTTTCTATTGATCTGATGTAATATTCGAATTTACTAAGATAGAGATGTTTATTTATTTAATTATTAACCTGTACATTATAAAAGATAATTTAAATGGATTTTTTCCTTGTAATTTATAGTAGTGAAGTGTTATATTTGTATCCAGATAGATAGGTTGTAGATGATTATTCTTATCCTGTATGACCGAGCTGGCATGTTTAAAACCAAGTATTAGGAGTGGATCGATAAAGTTACAGGTACCTTCTAAAGCATCTGGCAGGTGGTCAGAAAAGCCAGGGGCAATGGTTTTATTTATCAGTTTGATATGAGGTTTGTTTTAGGTTAAGATGACATCTGTCTGTGGTGTTATGAAGGCAAAGTGCCTGATGTGAAGGAAAATGTCACAACAGCGCACTGATGGTTGATAATGGCATGGATAAAAGTAAAATGCAAACAACTTAAATCTAATGCGTGACAAAAAAATCAGTCTGAATGAAGGATGTTTTTTCTAACTGTGGGGCTGTAATTCTCTTGTTTCTGACCTTGTCTCGCCTATAAAACTTATCCCAGATCCTGACAGATGATAGTGATAAAATTCATGCTACTTTTTTATGATATTCCTTTCAATTTATGTTTTAATACTTAGTTATAAAAATTTTTTAGATTCGCTTACAATAAAATTATTTCACTAAAATGCAGTTTTCCCCGAAGCTAAAGAATCTGTGAGGGAATCGTAAACATTACTGTGAACAAACTGATTATTCTTCTTTGTTGTTTCCGGCGACACTGAAAGTGCAAAGTGGTGGTGATTTAACAGGCTTGTAGAGCATAATTAGAAGCCAGCATTTCCTCCTCCTGATGAGAGGCTGCCTCCTGAGTTGGCGCTGAACAAGGCTGTTGTTTGCGTAAATCTGAAAAAAACCCAAAAAACTCTCTGTTTTTTGTCTCATTTAAATTATTTGTAAACTAAACGAAAACTAGAACGACAGGGAAAAATGGATCGTCTTTAGATGACATTTAGATAATTATTCCCTAAATCCCCTTTCACATCTGACCCTAACCATAAAGTGAAATGTTTTACTGAAAGCATCACAGCCTAATTGGTTTACTTTAACACTTTATCATATCAAATATTGTAATTATATAAAATCTGAATTTACTTTCAACAGGAAATAACCTATCGATAGAATTTTGCTTTGTCATCTTGTCTACTATACATTTTGGGCAACTAAACAGCTGCTATTAGAAACAGCATCATATGAAATATTCATAAAATAGGAAGGTAATGTGGCTTTAAGGAGAAGAAATAACACATTAGAGTTACTAGGGCTACATTTCTAACACTCTTTAGTGTGGAAACTACAACTCAAAAGCATGTTTAAACTCAGAGTCGGGACACTAAGTGTTTGATGCTGATTTGCATGTTTTCCTGAACCTGAAAGTCTATAATTTTGATCATAAATGAGATAATATAAAATAAAAATCCAGACAATCATTGTGTGTAATTAATGAGCATTTTGTTGCGTAACTTCAGTGTTTTATACATTAAAAAAAAACTCAGTATCTGTAAGCTTTACTTGCAGCTACAGATGTCAGGTTTCAGTCCTAAAGGCTGAGCCTCTCTTCAGTTACATGTGTTTTATTTCAGCCTCATTGTTCTGTTGATTTACACCTGCTGTGCTTTTTGAAAGTCAGTTAGGTCTGGTCTGTCATATCTAAATGAAATACTTTAAAGTTTGGTTTTTAAGTAAAATAATTACATACAGAAATCTAATGAGAATTTATTTTGTAATTATGTTTGTTTGTTCTAGTGCAGCGTGTGAATGAAGAGAATTTGCATATAACTTGTTATTTTCTCTGTCTACATATTCTTTTATAAAATATAACAAACATGATTGCTTACTCTGATTTTACCCTTTTTACTAAAAAGTTTTACTGTTTGAGGGCTACTTGATATATTTATTTTAGGCAGTGCTACTCATGAGCCGAGGAGTAATCACTGATTGTATTTACTCAGTAACATTTGCAAAACATCTACTCCTAAAAAAAAAAAAAAAAAAAACTTCCTTTAGAGGTCTTTTAGACTTACGACAACATACTGAGATTGCAATAGAAGTAGAATAGCAGCAGGATTAGGAAGCTAATTGTGCAAAATAAAAGCAAACAAGTCTTGTCTCAAGTAAATGTCTCAATAAAAGTTTAGTAATGTTGACAGTGCGAAATAACGGGGCAATATAATGGTGCAGAAGGTTCACAGGTTCAAGTCTGTGTATGTGGATGCAGAGTGCAGGTTAGAGTTTTTTCAACTGTTCAGCAGTCTGATGGCAGAGGTGGAAAAGCTATTGCAGATCCTGGTGGTTTTGCACCGGATGCTGGGAGGGAGAACAATCCATGATGGGGGTGGGAGGGGTCATTGATGATGATGTTCTGGGCTCTGGACATGTAGTGCTGAGATGAGATGTCCTGAATGGAGGGGAGAGGAGTCCCGATAATCCTCACCACTCTCCTCCCGTTTTTCCAGTGGGAGGCGTTGCACCCTCAAATTCAATTTCAATAATGTGAAAATGTTCTGTGCCTTTTCCTTCAGAGACGACCAACAGACGAGTCCTACTTCCTAGAAAGGCTGGAGAGCAACAACTACAATACCTACCGCTCCAGGAAGTACCCCAACATGTACGTGGCGCTGAAGCGGACCGGCCAGTACAAGTCCGGAAACAAAACCGGACCGGGTCAGAAGGCCATTCTCTTTCTACCGATGTCGGCAAAGCGCTAAGCAGGGGATCGAATGGAGAACGAGACAGACGTCTTTGTGAAGGCAATGACCAGTGTGTTGCGTTGCCTAAAAGAGCTGTGATGATTTGACTATTTCCTCCTGAACATATCGAATATTATTCAGCTTTACTTTCAAACAGTGCCACATATTTAAAAGTAAAACTCCAGGAATACTCTACAGTGAGGTGTCGTCAATTAACTCGAGCAAAACACAGTAAAATCCATATTTAATATTGCAGGAACACTTCCATACAGTTTCAAAATCATGTTTGATAGATAAAAATGAGCTTTTAAAGCTTTCTCTTATCTCTCTATAAGAAAAATTAATGCTGAATCAGACTCAGTTTAACTGATTTAGACTTTAAGAAGCCAAGTATCAAATTACAAATGGAAGATGTGTAATAAATAATGCATTTTATATTACCCACGGCCAATGTGTTTTAGAGCGACATCCAACTACAATTAACTAAAACTTCGAATTGGATTAATAATGGAGCATAAAACACTAATCGAGTTCTATTAATGAACGGGGAGCTGTCTATGGTACAGCTGGTAAAACATCCCAGAGTAAACGGCGGGCAGCTCCTCCATGGTGAGGTCGATCTTGTCAAAGCCCCGCTCCAAACCGTGCAGCAGCAGCCGGGCGATGCGGGAGGTGATGGGCGTGGTGCTGCTGGTCTGGGCCAGCTCGCTCACATTCAGCCACTCGCAGCGCAGACACTCGTGGGTGCAGAAGTTGATGTCGTATGTGAGCGGGCTCAGCCGGCAGATGATGTACATATCCGACATGCCGAAAGCACCGGGGTGCTGGTGCTGCTGCCGGATGCTGAGCAGGGATCTGAACTCGGAGCGCACGCCCGTCTCTTCGAACACTTCACGGACAGCCGTGGCACCTGGGGGAGAGTCGGTACAAGTCTGTGTTTCTGTGCAAAAGGTTTTAACAACCAAATATTTCTTGAGAATTGGCTTCCTGTGAGTCCAGCTTTACTATCATTCATAAACAGAGTTCTGATCATTTGGTCGTTAAGATTTTAAAAGTCTTTCCCTTGGATTTTGGTCTCTTTTTCACTCCTTTTAAACTAAAGTCTCTTAACATCAGTTACTGAGGCTCAAAAACAACATGTTACAAGTATTAAAACGTGGTGAATCCTAAATATATGTAGAGTCGACCTACTCTGATCCTACCCATTTTCTTTCAGTTAATTTCACTAAATAATGTTAGAAAATCTGTTAGGTGTTTCTTACAGGCTGAAATTAACATACGATTCGTAGCCTACCAATCAGCAGCTGGTGCTAACTGAACAACCAGCTTACTCAGACATTAGCTTCCTTGTTGTTTTTTTTGTTTCCTTTAAAAGTCCAGGAACTGATGTTACGGTAACCTTTACCAGATGATTAATTGATGAAAGTAGATTCATTCTGTCGCAGAACCAAGTTGAACGGCTGCCAGGCCAAAGCTAAATTCCTAATTATTAAAACACAGTAATGTCCAATTATTGCAGATTCAACCTTTTATTTTTAGCTTTGACTTCTGGCACCACAAGCTTCAATGGATAGTATTGGTGATGATGACCACCATTAGTGGAGTCTCTGCTTTGTTTTACTCTCACTTTTCATTTGTTTTAAATGTCTATTTTAGCATCGACAATGTCTAAAATTATGTTTGATATGTTTGATGCTAGTTTTGGCTCCCAAATGTTTGTTTCTAGTCTAGAGGGGTAGCAAGGGGGGCCATGGCCACCCCTACCAGGTGATTTGTTCTCCTGGGATTTAATTCGAAAACCCTGGAACAAGCAGTTCTCCGCTAAGCCTGATGGTGGCAGCAGTGATACCATCATGTCGACATCTTAATGCTGGTATATTAACCAATAACTAAATAAAAAATGCAGCAAAAAAA
>JAUZNJ010035533.1:26124-36915 GCA_034780135.1 Jordanella pulchra
GTTTTCTATGGGAGAGTTTGTCTCTGCAGTCACCTAAGAGTCTTCTCTAAAGATAAAGATTATTGCTCAACCCATCAAACCCTTTAAAGCCAAGTGAATCACATTTGATACCTGAATTTTTGAGACCTCTGCATAATCAGTGGGATATTTTCGTTCTTGAAAACCCAGACTTACAAAATCAGACACATGTAGTGAACAGAAAATGTATGGAAGATTATACAGAAATGCCTAATGTATCAAAATTGATGCAAATCAATGATCTAATTTAACTTGTACGAATTTATTTTTTTTTAGCATTTGTAATAAAATTCAATGACAACCCTTATATTAAAAAAATCTGAATTTTCTGTCAAATATTTCACGGTTCAGGCTTTAACCATAAATTTATTTAAACGGCACTAATATATAAATATGCGTATAGCTTTATCAGCAGGGTTGCTGTCTTCAATGATTTATTTGCAAAACATTTTCCTGCGTTCATTTTCCTGTTGGTTTATTTTGATCAGTATAGATCGACCAAAAGATGATTTTTGGCACCTCTAAGTTTTCAACCACCCCTCCATCAGGTACCATGCTAATGTGGTCACCACTGGAAATCCTTTAGCCACCTAGATTTCCTAGAACCGCCACTGTTGCCAACCTCTACAAACAGTGATTACTGTGATGGCCAAAGAAAGTGACCGAAGTCCAAGGAAAAACTTCTATACTAATAATCTGGACCCCTTCAATTTACTCCAGGAACCTGAACTGTTTGGAAGCAAAGTCTGAAGAAATAAGAGTTAAAGTTAAGACCTCTGCATAGAACTGCAATGATGGAAAACATTTATACCACCCTGACAATTATAGATATGTTTATTCTGCTTCCATCTGTATTTTAAATGATGGGATGTTAACTTTATGTAAAAACCCAGTTTGATGCTGCTTTTCAGGTGGAATCATGTAAATAATTTCAACGCTGCTTTTTAAATGTTACAGAGGCTCCAGTGGGAGAAAGAAGATATATATCATGTGCCTTTATTTGTACAGGTTAAATGAATGTATAAGTTCTATTTGAAAGGGTTCAGTTAGCTGTACTGTAGTATTTTTACTTTCTCTGCTGAGTGTGGTTCTCACCAATATTCTCTCCCGGATCAGACAAGCCGCCAGGAAACTTCCAGGCATTCTTGGTCTGGAATCAGAGAGAAAAGCTGACATTTTACACGAGTCAAGACAAAAAGTCACTACTGGAAATGAATCGGAGATAAATACCAACATAACATCACCTGCTTCTCTCTATAAATGCTCGACATTAAGGTTCCTCTCTAAAGAGATGGAGCTCTGTAGTTCACAGCAGAGCTAATAATTACACAGGAAGGGAAAACTTCACCGAAGCGACTCTGACCAAGCTGCTTCACCATACTCAGATATTTAATAACAGTTTGCTGCTGGATAAATTATGACTTCTGTGTGCTTTTCTGTTGTAACTTCTATGGTTTTGTTTTTTTTTTGTAAGTAACATAAATGCACTGCAGCTCTGTTTTCATGTAAAGCTGATAAAAGCCAGTTTGTTTGGTTTCTTTTCTAAAATGTGCAGTAAGAAGAAAATAAAGAGATTCTGGTCTGCTTGAGAAGATGTTTGTGTCTGAATGAATAAATATTAAACCCAAAGAAGTGCTGCAAACAAAACAAAACAAAACCCTGATGAATTTCAAGCATCTATGCCGAATCCGCCAGCGAATTAGGATCCCGAATCTTATCAGTTGGTGATTGTTTGAACAGATGCAACAGTTTTGACGCTCCTTTTCAGAGTTCATGACTTGATGAACTCATTCAGGCTCATGGGAACTTCTACTGCCAAAAGACCAGGCTGTGAACTACGTCATTTCCAGTAAAGCAGTCAGTGAGGAGAAGAGATAAAAATGTTGTGTCACTTTCAGGCTGTTCGCTTTTCCACCTTTAGGTTCATCCATGAGCTGTTGAGATGTAATTTACTCTCTTTAGTTTATCAGACTTGGCCTTGGTCAGGTTTGGCTTTAATTTACACACAATAAAAGAGATAACAGCTCCAACTTAAATAAATTCATTCATTTGGAAGAGTTTGCTATGTACAGCAGACATTAACATCCACTCATCACCAGCATGACAATCATCTTAATCCTTATGTTTAATGGTTTATTTTTCCGAAGGTGAAATGAAATGTCCAATGCACAGCAAGGATAGATAGTCAGAATAAATGGAAGAAAATATGCAGTGCCTTTTACTTAGAAAAAGCTAGGTAACTTTTTCCACGTAAAAATTCTTAGTAAATTTCACTCAATAAAATCTAAGTTGGTTTTACTTCCTAAGAAGAGTTGATTTAAAAAACACACTCAAGTAAATTTTACTATCAAACAAAATATGTACTTTTGTTCTGCTAGTAACAAACATAAAGATGAGTGACGAAGGGGTCAGAGTTCATGTTGCAATGGGGGCCATTGGGGAAGGGAACTGCTGGTGAGTGTGTGACTGTGAGAAAAGTGTGTGAGCTTTTTCTCCTTTTAACTATGTATACCTTTTGTGTGGTGGCTTATTTTTAAACTGTAAAGCACTTTGCTGAAAATATAAAGTTTGATTTTATATAATCATGCACACACAAGGGGAATCTAGAGAAACTGACCTACAGTACCCAGAGAGAGCCAACATATGCATAAAACCTTCCCAAAACCTTCTTCATGTAAGGCAACAGTGCTACCAACTGCACCACCATGCAGCCAACAGATAAACAATATTTTCTATTTTTGACCTAAAACTGGTCAGGCAAGGAAAAAAGCACCAAGTTTCTCCTATTATCCAAGTATATATTACTTGCATCTGTTACGAGGGGGACTAATTTAAATTTGTTGTTTTTTTTAATACTATTAAGAGACTTGCATGTATTTGTCTTTTGATGGATGTTTTGATGGATTATTCTAAGTAACACATTAAATAAAAAGTGTAATTTTGATGAAAGGGCAGTTGCATGGCAATTTGCAGTATATTTTAAATATCCAGAGTCCCTTAATACCGTGTACTGGTGCAGATGTTAGCACTGAAGCAAAAACAAGAAGGTTTGATCGTAAGGACACTAAACGATGCATCATTCATCAGTGTCTGTTTCCCCTCCCTTTCCACCAGACAACATTGACAAGTTTGATGATTTGAAAGAAACTAGGTGTTAATTTCATCTATATTATTGACAAAGATGTCAACTTTAGCTGCACGTACAAGTCAGTTACTAATAATACTGGGGGAAAAAATGTGAAAATGAGCAACACTGGCTCATATGTTTGATTTTATACTAAATGTGTCCACATAGATCACATAAAAGGCTTTACAACAACAAGAATCTGATTGTGAAACATCTGCTTTTTCTTTTTTCCCCTCCTAAAATTAACAGCAATAATAAAAAAATGTCTAAGAATGAATTCACAGTATTATTTTTGTTAACTATAGTTGGTGCTGCTAAACTTTCCAGGCATAATTGTTTGTCACCGACAGAGATTAAATTAACAAAAGGAAGCACTTTACCATAAGAATTTCCTAATAAATAGTTTATAGATATACGTTTTTTTAGCTTAATCTGTGCAACAATATATTTAATCAACATTTCAGATTTACATTCCTACCCTGTAAAAAGAGATGTCCCAATCGGATATTAATATCTGATACTGCTCCGGTATTATCCAAAAAACTGATATCAGATTTTATCTAAAATCTCTGATATTTTCATGCTGACAGAAACATTAAAGGTTTCTGTAACTCATTGGTTCATTTTACATGGTTCAGTTGTTTTCATAACTTTTGCTGTTGACTTTTGTTCCCTGTTTTAGCAACATCGCCTTTTCAAGCCTTTTCTAATATTCTCCAGTATAAGATAAGTAATAAAAGCTGCTGCGAATAATACGGATATCGTATCGGGTCAATATCGGTATCAGTTCTCAAAGCTGCAATATCAGTATCGTATCGGAAATGAGAAAGTTGCACCGGGACACCCCTACATGCAAGTAAACATTCATTTGCTAACACAGTTTTTTAGCATGCATAACATTCTGAATAAATAATAAACCTTTTTTTTGCAGACTAATATATATATATAGGCTACTATTAGCTTTTTTGTAAATTAGTACCACATTAATATTTGTTGACAGGATTCTTCTGTGCTCTAGCTTCAGACCTAAACCCTGAATGTTGGGTTTATCTAAAGCTGCCTCCCAGCTGTTAGTGCATCTGGAGCTTTTACTGGATTTCTCATTTACTTCAGGATGAATATTCCTAAAGATAATTTTAAGAGCTGAAGCAGCATTTGGCATGGATTCTTATCTGTGCGACTAGAAATGCACACGTAGGTGAGCAGAAAGGACTATGAAAGAGGCTCATTGAGATGGAAGTAGGGCGAACTGTGAAACAGAGTCCTGACTGCAGCACACATTCGGGTTTAGGTTGTGTAAACAGGCTGTTTGCTGCTTGGGGCAAAGGAGGCTAATGTCTGGGAGGACTTCCAACCTCAGTTTGGATAAACAGAAGCAACGCAGGTCAGTAAACAAACAAGACTAATCATCAGCAATTATAGCGGTGACAGGATATTTGTGGTTTTCTGGGTCATTATTTTCACTAATTACCTCAAGGCCTAAAATATAGGACACAGATTTTACAGTTTTGCCTTTAAACAAAGATACCAAAGCTACTCTGTCCTGCTGGACTAAATCCATATTATGTTCAAGTTAATTAGTGGAATCTCTGTAGCCTTTGTAATATACTGATTTATAACACAGTCAATCTTCTGGAGATCAAAATTGGTCCTTTTTTCCTAAATCAGTAAAAAGCAGGTCAAACGTTGAAATATTGTTCTGTTTTCTGTTTATCAAATACATAAAAATTAAAAACTCACCCAGTTTGAGTTTATAAATTAAGAAATACTTTTTCTGCATAAATGGGGATCGGTTCATGAAATCTTTAGGTGGATTAAAACTTAAATAACCTAAATCCGATTTTTTCCTCTTTAATAAACTGAAACTGAAATCAGGAGGTAAGACTAAGAAAAAAAGCAGAAAACCAGGGAGAGAAAGCCTGATTCTGCTCCTCAAACAGACGTTTAGCACCTGAACAAGAGATTAAGAAAATCTTAAAAGAGGAGGATGCCATCAAAAGGTGTCTGTAGGCTTTTTAGATGCTCCTGTAAATAAATCTTAAAAGAAAAAAAAAAGAAAGAACTTAAGAGTAATAAAGTTTAGGCTATAAGAGCTGTTACCTTGTTTTTGTCTTGTACAACGAGAACCTTTCCAGTGGACTCATCAACGACTGCACCTTGAGAAGGAAATCAGAATAATGACCTGCTAATAAACGCAACATTGGCTTTTTTATTATACCAGCTCCTCAATTAGGAATATGGGAAATTTTCTAGGCGATGGTGAATAACAGATACTGTCCATGAGGCAGAACAACACAGAACATAAACAACAGATGTGTCAAAGGTTAAAGGTAGTACTACATTTAGGATGACACACACAGATATGTAATTTGTGGAAAATACTGGGAAAAACCTCTTAATTTTTTCAGAGCTCAACAGTTAATGACTCAACTGTAGTTGAAGATGATGTCATCGTCCCACTTTAATGTTCAACATTTCTTCTGCTTCTTTTTTTTTTCCTTGCAGGTAGTGACTAAGAAAAGCAGCTATGTGCTGCTGATGACAGCTCAAAACGAAGAAGGAGGAGGAGGAGGAAGGAAAACGGGCCACTTTCTTTTCCGGTGACTCGGTCTGAGTGAGCAGGATGGGCCGCTTTGAATGAATGTCACACATGTGTCAAGATGGACTTCTTGCCCTAGAAGCTTGACTTGGACTTGGAGGTGGAAATTGATGTCATCCTTGGTACTTGAGCCACAGGATGCAGGAAGAGGCCTAGTTTCTGTTCAGGGAGGCTAATATTAAGCAGACCTCAAGAGTTACATCAGGAGAGAAAACCCTGGAGAATAAAGAAAATGGCTTAAATTTGAGTTAAAACCGACGAGGACTTTGAAACGGGAATCATGGCTGAGAAGTCTGATGAAATTTTTGTTGGTTAAACTCAGTTTTTCAATATTCAACGTCTCTCTTGATCGTTTCTTCTGACATTTCGTTTTGACGTGTCCTGAAAAAAGCATTTTTATTCCTAATGCAACTTTGTGTATTGACTGGTACTGATTTTGACTTGATAATGAAATCAGCACAAATAATAGACGCTTTTATTGCTCATTTTGTGGTGTGGGAAGTTAGAAAAGGCTCGATCGAGTGACATTTCAAAAAGAGAACAATAGCCAACAACAATAGGTCTGAGAACAACTGACCCCTGTAATTATCAACTAGTGGGTTTGATAAACTTTAGCCAGAAGTAGATAGAAGCAGAGTGTTTCTCTCTGTTTGAATGGTTTTGGACATCTCTAGTAGCTCTGATTCCTTTGTTATTCTTTGTAATGGAACAAAGAATTGTTGTAGTCTTTCTGTCTTTAACCAAAAATATGCAGATATGCAGGATATTGCTGCTTTTAGTTCTGCTACCTTCTATATGTTCTTTCCTATAAAAAAACTCCAAGCACTGTGCGTTTTCTTTTTTTTTGTGGTTCTTCTTTTCTGGGTAGAAACAGCAAATGGCCTTTACATATATAGCGCCTATGAGGTTCACAATCCCCAAAGCACTTTAAACAACATTCAGCAACTGGTAGAAAGGGATATTGCTGTAATTAACATTGTGCTCGCTTTCTTTTACTAACCGGGAAATTATTTATCTTTTTTATCCTGAATTCTCTTTATCCTCTCCAAATTCAGCTGGTGGAGACAAGTAATCATCTATACTGTTTTTTTTGTTTGTTTTTTTTTGCAGGTCTTTTTCGGCCAAATGAGAGAAGTTTCACTCCATAGTCATCGCAAGAATTAAGAGATTGCTGTAAAATGAGAGGCTTGATGGCTTTATCAACAAGCATTAAGTGATTAACTCAGTCCGATTGTGTTTTTTGCTTGGACTGAAACTGGAAACAACTGGATATGACTGCATTGTTATGAATCATACTGCCTTAACGTGAAGGAAGAAAACATACTGGAAGATTTTATGTTCTTGTTTCATAATTTAACATCAATTTTAATGCTTTTTGGAAGCAATTCTTAATAAATAAAAGGGGATTTCTATTCAAAGATGAGGCTGTGGACATGTTCTGACATGCTTCATGCATCTTCTGCATCTACCCTTTAGAAAAGACATTAAAGTCATTCTGCCATCTGCTGGAAGATCACAAAACTACCAACCATCAGTCATAATGTGTTTTTTTTCTGTATGCTGAAATGATGAAATATAAAAAGGTGATATCCCAGTTAATTGGAATTTATGAACCAGAATTTTTTTTCACACATGAGAGTGGATTATTAAAAATACAACAGAATAAATAAGAAAAAAAAATCCAAAGATTTTCTTTTTAAGATTTACAAATTCCTTCTTCTCCGTGGAGTAGAAAAGTAAATAAAAAACGATTAAATCTGAAAATGATGTGAGACTTCCTAGTCAACATTTTTTGAGAGACAAAACAGTTCATTTATTCATTCATTCATTTATTTCTCCTGGAAAAGAAAAGCTTGAAGCATAAATTCCTACCTGCGACGCCGACCTGATGAGTAGCAAATCCCGGCAGTCTGCTCTCCCCTTCTGCCATCCAAAGAGCCAGCACAGCGTGGTCACTTTTGGCGTGATGGAAGGTGAAACCATGAGCTGCTGCTGCAGCTGCGCAGCGACTCAGGGAGATGGGAACTCGTAGCCACACCGCCATCTTTCCTTCTGCTTTCCATCGAAGCAAAGAGTCTGTCGGGTTCAGACATCAGGCATTACCAAGAACCCATAAGCTCTTCCACAAAGATTCCAACTAACATGAATCCTAAACGGCAACAATATCTAGTAAAAAGTTTTCAAATAGTTTAAACTTTTTCCCATATTTTTAACCTTCTGCTGTCTTAATGATGCTGGTTGTTAATTTACCAACAAACCTCTGAGGCCTTCATACAAAAGCAGTAATTACACTGATGGACTATTCTTACTAATGAAACACTCATACTACTTTTATTTAGGGGTATCAACGTAAAGGGGACAAGCTTTTCTGTCGTCTCATCCCTCAGCTGGTTCCTGCAGATGCTTAGAAAGGGAGCAGTTCTTGTCAACTGTTGCCTTATGCTTCATTGGGTGAAGGGATTGCTGCAAAGCCAGTGACTTGATCTAACAGGAGCTGATTTGACTACTGCACCACAACTGGATCTAATTATATTGTTTGCATTTAGATCTGCAGCTGATTCTATGGGTTCAGTTTGGGTCAGACTGGGAGTATAAGAGACCTCTGAGGTAAAGTCAGCTGAGATTCCTCGTTGTAAATTGATCCTATTATCACAGCTTGATGGGTTTTCGGTTTTAGTGGTCCACCGTAAATTAATCATTTACCCTTTTGCCTGACTTCCTCAATTTCTTTTTCTGCTGTGTATTAAGCTCTCAGGTTCTCTCCAGATCTTCTAACTCAGCTTTTAATCCAGCTGATTTCCCCGCCTTCATCCCATTCAACCCAGACTGTTTCTGACCTTGCCAAAACCATAACCTCTTGGAGTTTGTATGTTGTCTGCCTAATTGGATCGCCTTGTGTATGATCCCTGCTCTCTCTGTGACCAGTCTTTAGGATTCTGAGACCTGGACTGTTTCTGACTTGGCCCAAGCAATCTCTGATGAGTTATTTGGATTCAGGTGTTTATACCCAGATTGGATTCCAAATAATTTTGGATCAAGTGACTCTGGACTTCAAAAGCCATACTGAAGTCACTCTATTAATTTTGTTTTCTTTCAGAAAATAAACGTATCAAAATCTCCCTTTGGTTGAGTTTTACTGAATTTCCCTTCGGGGATTAATAAATTATAATTAAATAAAATTCTTAGGTCAATCATATTGTGGTACATTACAGCAACAGAGGATCAGGCTTCATTGAAATCAACAGAATTTACATTGTTTTGTTAAAATGTCAAGAACCCTGGAAAGAAATAGTGTTTTTCAAAAGTAGAAAAAATAAAACTAGGTTATGATCTAACTTGAAGGGACACCTTGTTCCCCGTGTTGTTTTACCTGAATTAGGTGAGCAATAATAAACATATCCTAACCCTTTAAAGCACAGAAGTTGTCTCGTACATGTGTATATGCTGCAGATTACTAATAGGACACCGACTACTGAATGACCTCAGGTCAACAAACCTTGCAGCAATCTGCTGAATGCATGTTCGCTTATGTCCGATGGAAGTCCGACCTCAGCTAGGTTCACTGTCACTCCACCGAACCGGTCCACTTTGCCGGTCAAACCACCGGGTCCCTCCACTTTGTGGAGCTGAGAGCAGATGACAGCGCATGAAAACGCTCGAACTTTGCAGCCGAACCGCTTTCTGACCAGCGGGGACAGTTTGGACAGGAAGCCACAGGCCGCCATCTTACAGACAACCTAAAACAGGCTTCTTTTTATAAACTAAATGTCTTCCCTTCAACACCGATATGTTAGCACCATGTTCAGTACTGTTACATAAAATCCAAACGCAATGTTGTGTAAATACCGTAACAGTTAGTTCAAATGCGCATGACGAAGCTTGCTTCGGCTAAATAACAGGGATTTGTGTTTGTGTGATCTTAACGCCACTTATGGCAATTTTTATCATCAAAATTTGATCTCAAATATCTTTAAAGTAATTTTTTAAAATTCAGCTTTTAAATATATCAACTAGTATGAAGTATTTTTTATGAGTTTGAGTTGAAATCTCGAGGGAGCTTCCATATAAACTGTCCAGTGTAGCATAAGTGAGTTAATGATAAATAAACATAAAAGTACGGGAAATGAAACTGCAAGTCATTCAAAGTATATCCTGAATTTAAGGCCATGGGTTAAATATCTTTCCAACACCCTCGGCAACTCTGATTTATAATTTTTAAATTGATTACCTAACATTTTTAAAACATTTAGATATTTCAACTAAGTTTTGCTTTAATGATTTCCGATGTTGATTTATCCCTCTTCATGATATATGTATACTCTTATTACATTAAAAACTAACTTTACTAATAAGAAACTTTCTTTATCAATGTTAAGTCTGTTTCCATTTACATTTAAAACCACCACAAATCAGCAGCAGCAGTAAAAGCACTGGCCCGTCGTTTTAGCGGTAATACAGTGAAAGGGGGCGGGGCTTATTTTAAACCAGGAAGTTTAGGGCTCCGCTCCATGTTTACACATGTTTTAAGTTTCACGTGGAGAATTTCTCCACATTAATAATGTCGTCTAAGAAGAATAAAAGCAAAGCGAAACGGGTGAACGAGGGAGATAATTCACTAATCCAGAAGGATGAGTCCTGCAACCTACAAACATCTGGACTGGATGAAGGAACCTGCAGAAATTCCAACAGTAACTCATTCGCTGTTATGGATTTCATTGACAAAGGTAAGAATTTGGAACCGGGGTGAAGTTAGTTTGACGTTAGATATTGGATATTCAAGCTCCGCAGAGTCAGCGGTATCTAGCTCACGGTTGATCCGACTGAGGGACTCCGATGTCGGCCAGCTTTTCCTAGCTTCTCCCTCCTCCCACACGCGGTGGTGCAGTTAGAAACCGTCAACAAATCTTTGAACCAAGCACTCTTGAGAAACAAAAATCAATAACACTTTATTGCATTTTAAGCCTTTGATTAGTTTTTGCATTTTTTATTTCGGGCACAACCTGGCAGCTTTAATGTGCATGAGCGTAAACGAAGATTCATGATCAAG
>JAUZNJ010035534.1:0-12219 GCA_034780135.1 Jordanella pulchra
CTCAATGGGGTTTAAGTCAGGACTTTGGGAAGGCCATTCTAAAACCTTAATTCTAGCGTGGTTTAGCCATTCCTTTAACCCTTTTGATGTGTATTTTGGGTCATTGTCCTGTTGGGACACCCAACTGTGCCCAAGACCCAACCTTCCGGCTGATGGTTTTAAGTTTTCTTGCAGAATTCCTGCAGAAAATTATGTAAACTTTTGACCACAACTGTAGATATGTCTCTGCTTCAGCATACCTCAGTCAGATAATTAGGTCGTTTCCAGGACTTTTCACAATTCTGACTGCATGAAGAGGAGGTAATTCAGCAGTTTGATTCAGGTGTGGAAGAAGAGAAAAAAATGTGCAGAACACCAAACCTTGTGGTGTTCTGCACATTTTTTGAATTGAGGAAACCTGCTATGAAGGTTAGGAATACTATCTAGAGTGGGAAAGGATCTCCAGAGTGCTGTGCTGAATCCAGACAACCCTCAGACTTACAGATGTCATCATACAGTGGATAAACACATGGATGATGATGGTCAATTTGGGACTGCAGCCTTCAACAAAACAAAAGATACACGAATGTACCAACTGGCTGAAGCTCTCCATCATTAAACCATCATTTTCAATCTGTCACACATATCACGTAATAATGTATTTTTATTCAACTCCATGATGTGGACTGTGCCTATATGGTCACTGTGCCTTTACACAACAGATTCTAGGCGCGTTATAGCTCCTACTTGCAGCTATGAATATCAACACTATGAAGCATACTAATTCCTGGACCTAGCTACTTCCTTACTGTCAGCACTATTTGGATCACGCTTATTTTGGCAATCACTCCCACACTTCTGCAATGGCTAAAGTATACTAATCAATTTCAGGTAAGGGGACTGAGCCAAAGTTGTTTTGAATGATGCAAGCTAACCTGAATGTGCATATGCATTAACTATTTCAAGCTTAAGTGGCTGATTACTCAGGCTAGCTGTTATTAGAATATGTTAATAGGCATGTTTTCATGACACATTTTTAATTTGATATTTTATGCCCTGAAAAATGGTAAAATTGTTTTTTGTTTGTTTCTGAATCTGATCATTTTGATTCGATTGTGATATTTTGTCTATGTATACACAGCTACAGCTACGTTTTTGGTGAGCAATATACACTTTTCTAACAAATAAAAAAGTCTTATAGGCTTAACCTGATGACATGTTCTTCAGCTATTTCCTTATTCAGGGGTCACTACTGCAAGTTGTTACAACTTCTGTTATACCAGTTGCCCTTCCCATTTCAACCAGGATTCAAACCCATGTCCCCCATGTCAAAGTCAAATATTTAAAGCATTACTACATAGCTGAACTTACCTAAAGCCATTGAATTGAATAGCTAATATTATTGTTGGAAAATTTGCTGCCATTCATAGTACTCAGAGGATCTTAAAAGAGAATTGCTCAAGTTTAAAGGTGAAATAATTTTTGTATTTTTTTCCCCCATACATGCCTTTTTAATTGCCTGAGATGTAGAATGAACTTTCCTCCATTTACAAACTCAGCTGCCTCTACAAGCTCCATCCAATTCATATGAGAGTGATTCAGGTCATATTTGGACCATGCTACTCTAACTTTCTTACTGCAGGAGACAATAGAGCTCTAAACAAAGATACTTGAAGTCAATGTGGCAGATGTTTTTTCTTATTTCACATGTGATTCAAAACACGATTGTCATTTCCACTTGTAGCCAGAGGGGGCAAACTTCTGCAAAAAACTTGAACCATCCTCCTTTAAACAGCTGATCTACATTAAAAATGCTACAACAGTAACAGTTCTACAAACATCCATTTAGTTTTACATAAGTATAGAGATGGTGGAGGAGTATAAACACTTCAATGCTCAGCTGGACAACAGACTGGACTGGAGATACAACCATGAAGCATTTAAGAAGGGAAAGAGCAGACTGTACTTTTTGAAGATGTTTGACATACACGTCTGTTGATGAAAGTGTGATTTGTAAATAGAATCCTTCCTCTCTACAGCTTTTAACATCACTTTTAGTATGCTATAGTATTCACGCACTTCCAGCATTTTACTTTCACTACATTTGCAAATCAATTTAACGTGATCTGCATATGTAGTGAAAGTAAAATGCTTTGATTCTCTAAAAGAATAGATTACATTACATTTAAGTTATGCCTTGAAATATTTTTTGATTTTCATCTTGCTTTCTATTTACATTGTTATCATTTTAGCTGAAATATATATAAGCTTTTTTGAACATGGTGATTGCAGAGAGTGTTCAGTGGTAGATGCCATTTTAATATTTTAATGTTAGGAACAAAATCAAAGTGATATTTTGGGTGCACATAATCTACAAGAGGGGACTGTTACCCACACTAAAACATGTTGCATTACGCTCTGTGGTTGGTTTTATTTTAGCTGGAGAGATTTTAGACAAGCTGAATGATTTCTTGAACACTTACAAACATCAACCCATTTATTTTTCAACAGCACAGTGAGTCCAAGGACATATGTAAAATAAAACAAGAGTAAATGAATGGGAGAATGTAAATATAGTAAGAAAAAAGTCAAATGAGAGTCAAATCAAATGTTTTGGATTTTTTTTAGTTCAATAGTACAGCACTATGTGGGTAAAACAATTAAAATGGTTTATCTTAGTAATTTTCTTTTTCCTAAATGAACTATTAATTTTGTTTTTAGCTTATATTATAGATTTAGCCATTTTTTAAAGCATTCTACTATACAAAGCATGTACATGCATCTAAAGAGATTGCCTCAACTGCTGCCGTCTTTAATGTACACTTTCTCACTGTCCTCTACTGGCTAGAAATATAAACTACACACACTGTGAACGTTTCAGTTTATTCTATGTGACTGCAAAGTCTATAAACACAAAGTTCAAGTTTCAAGTCATAAAACCAGATGCATCATATATATATATATATATATATATATATATATCTATATATATATATATAAATACACAATTCAACCTTGGAAGAATTTTTGGCCTTTCTATGTTTCAAAGAAGAGCAACTTCAGAGTAAAAGTTAACCAGGTCCATGGAGGTTGGACCTGGGGTGCACAGTTGTGATAACTGTACGGCCTGTTTCAGGGTCTGGCTCTGTGCAGAATACCGTCCCCTATGGGAAAGGGTTGTCTGGTGTGTAATTAAAACTAGCATCCAGAAACACTGCTAGGGTTCCCAGTGTGGTGATGATGACAAACAGCCACAAGAAGAGACGGTCCACCACCAGGGCGATGAACTGCCAATCTCCTGTCATCTGGAACACAAATAGGAGAAAGACTTCCTGTAAGCCCTGACTCAGCTCTTTTCAGTGGCACATGACTGTAAATCAGTGTGGGTCTCTCCTTGGATACCACACAACCGAACACTCACAGAGTCATCTGTGTCCTGCTTCTTTAGCTGCTCGGCTATGTAGGTCACAGCATCGATGGCTGATTTTAGATTTGGAGGAAGGATAAGGCAGAACCGGTCTGAATCTGGGAGCCTCTGGAGCTGCACTGTGCTTTCACATCTGAAATAAACAGTTTAAAAAGAACTTTTAGATAGATCTTTATCCAAACATTTTTTTATTTCTTAAAAAGTAGTAGTTGTTCAGAGCCAGTCGGCTCATTAATGGCGTGTCTAAAATATGATGTTTTGGGTTAGATTAGTAGAAAAGAAGAATATCTCATAAAATGCTGTATCCTGTTATGTCTTCCATATATTGCTATATACTGTATGAAAATAAATGTAATTTGCTTATATGGTGCTTACTCACAACATTTAAAAGGGCCTTACAGAAACAACCACACTCTCACAAAAAACTCCAAACTGACATAAAAATAAATCATAGGACAATACAGATTTTTTTAATATAATTATTGTTAAATGGGACCAATTGTTTCCTATTTAGGTCATACAAAAATTAGATAAATGCCTTTATTTTCCTGCAGCAGGGAAAGTTTGGGTGTGACAGTTAGAAAAACAAATAGACAGAAGACAAAATGACCTACAGAGAACCCTAAACAATATAAAAAAAGCTGTATAGCAGAGAAAAAGAAACATCTTAGGGCAAATAAAATGCAGTTGTTGAGACTGAGAAAAGGCATATTAGGCAAACAAAGAGAGAGAGAGAAAACAACCTCCAGAGAATGAGACAATGTGAAAAGGTGATGTAATGAATATGGTTGTAAAAATACTTCCAGAAAAGGTAAAAACTAACATTAACTAAACCTAACATATAGTCAGTAACACATGTGTTACTTAACATTTATAAGGCTCATATTGAACGGATTTAAAACAGTAATGATAATTATTGATCAGTTCAAGAATTTGTGCAACTGGCACCATGTTTTTAAACAGTTATTTTGCCTATTGGGAGCAAAGATGAAAGAGTGTAACAACAAGAGGAAAGGATCTGTGGACAGGCTCCTTTGTGCATCTGGGATCCAACAGTCTGTCAATAAACAAGCTTTACAGATCTACTGAAATTCATGCACAAAGCCATTTTGGAGACATTTTGTAACAGTGATGTTACTTTTCTTGTTTAAGTTTACATAAAAAGGGCATATGAGCTTTACAAAACGACTTTAGCCTTCCATCTTGTTAATATATTAACTCAGTTAATTATTTGTGCTGTATGAGCTGAATCAAAAAATATACCTAATATTTTGACCTCAGAAACATGGCTGACAGCAGGGCTATAAAAACCGTGATGTTAGAACAGAATTTAGCATAAGGTTAGCATACTTGCGATTGGCGTACATTTAATTCGACATTATAAATCTGTCACAGTTTGCATATTAAATGTGATGAGTTCTTCTATACAGTATCAGCAGAATGAAATCTTCTTTTAAAAGAAAGTTGATTAAGACAAAATGGATGACCTTGCATAAAAACTGACTCCTTCGAATAAAATTCATATGCATATCATAAACTCAGTTGTGGTTAGAACAATATGTAAGGAAAAATATTGCATCAAGATATTAGGTTAGAATACTGTAAGCTTTTTTTTCTTTTTTGCACTAGTCCAGTAATTACTTTCAAAATCAAATATTTGATTGGAAAGCTAAGATTTGTCAGATATTCTAAAATGACCAAGCTTAATTCTGACATTTTTTGACTGCTAAATGAAACCCCTGCTATAACTGCCGGCCTACACAGTCGTTACATCTGCAGTATCCACATTATGCGTATGAGTAAGCACCCTTCACTGCTGCTCTATAAGATGTGATTTATGTCATGACTCAATAGCACAAAGTATTTTTCCACTCCAGAGTCACATGCCATCAGTATCTTTCCTGCGTCAGAGAAACATTATAAACTTAGTGTTACTCATATGCAGTAGGTGACTGTGGGCCAACATTTATGTGATGCAATGACCTCTAAACAATTCTTCCAGTCACAGATGATATTCACCTATATTTAAACATAATTTATTTTTTGGCATTGAAAATATCTTACTTCACATTATCAGACAATATCATACTTTTACTTTTTCTAATATCTATACTTTTAATTTACAAAATAGTAAATTTTTGTAGCAGTTCTGAATACTTTTCCAAACAGGAGACAGCTATATGTTTCTCTGTAAATATCTGAAACATATTATGGAATTTCTGATTTATTTTATTTTATATCTGCTATATATGTTCCTTTATAACCCAATCTTTCAATTACTTGCCAAACTTGTTCATCTAAAGAAATTATTAACTCCAATCACCCCAGTAAGCATTAGGAGCTTGGCGTTTAATGTGACTTTACATCATACAGACTATAGGTGGCATACATAAAACTAATGACTTCAAATGTTTAAATGTAAAACATAGACTACTGAACTGAGACTAGTTGTCCATGAATAAACAGGAGATATTTAGGTCCGCTTACATGACACACAATGAGCTTTCTAGGTTTTGCTCCACTTCTTCGGTTCCTAAACCATTTGCATTTCTTGGAATGCATTCCAGTTGCACGCGTGCAAGCACACCTGTCACAGTAGAGCCATCAATTATAGAGTTTGTGTATGTAGTGTACAATTACACAGCGTGCATACTGGTAACACTGCACGATAAGTATGGCACGAGCAGGAGGAAGGCGTCAGAAGAGCCAGACACAGGGAGACAGTGTGACAACACATGGACAAAATAAATGAAGCAGCTGATTGAAGGGGATTGTGAGTACTTGTAAGTAAGGTAAAAGGAACGGTTAATAATGTATGCTACATACCCTTCACATTCAATGCCACAGATTCCTGGCGAGTTGGACATTGTGATAACCTAGTCTTAAGTTAAACCAAACTTGGACCCAAATGTTTTGACTTTAATCTTAAAAAATGGTAATTCTATCAAGAATTACCTTATTCAACACAAAAAGATATAATTGAGTCGGGAAAATATTTTCCAACATTTCTACCAATAAATATACACGAAACCACTAATTCCGACTGAAATAACTTTCCTCTAACTGTATTCCAAGCTAAATGGCAGAGAGAAAATTCAGATATGGCGATGAAAGGTCTTTCTTTCTACTCTTTCCAATATCAAGCCTCTTGTGCCCCTATCACTCACCAATGGCAATCATCTTTCCCTTTCAGTTCTTCCCCCACCCTCAACCTCCTTTCTGTGAGATTACCCCCTAATACCCAACCTAAATAGAGGCTTAGTTGCTGGCGACTGTGAGTGGGACTGTGAGGCTTAGCTGAGGCTGAATCTGATGCTGCTGGAATGGGAGAAGAGATGCCTAGAAACTAGGCTGGGTTCATAGGAGAACTCAGATGTTCTTGAAGCTAAAGTAGTGTAGCAGGTCACATGATTTTCCTCAAGACAAGCTTTAGTCGAACCAGTTGTGAAGTATGAGTATTTATTACATCTGTGGACTTTTGGCAGAACCTTGACTCAATAGCTTTGGAATAAACTCAACTGAAAACAGTGATGTGTGTAAATTCAATTTAGTTCAGTTCAATTCAAAAATATTTTATTAACCCCTATATGGGAATTCAGTTTCAGTACAGCCAGTCCAAATGGGGACGCAATGTTCGAGGCCTTGCTGCCATCAAAAGAAGGGACAGCACTACTGGAGCACAGAACTTTAAAGTTAGGTTAATTTCCTCTGACTGTAACAGGAACAGCAAAAACATGAACTGCTTCCTCTGTAGCTTCACAATAGAAAGCTGTGATGTCTTAGCTGCTGCTATAACATGCTGCAAGTCCATTCTGGGGCAAAGTCAAAACCATGACTCTTCTTCTAAGGTTTTGATAGGCAAATATGACAACTTTTCGTATGGCAGAATACTTCTAATTTGAATAAAGACTGATCCAGTAAACGCAAGTGATGATTACATTTCACATTCAGATTATTATACTTCAATCTGATTATATGTCAATCTGATCAATGGAAAGATTCAAATGAAGACGGGAGTTTGTGATTATGTCTATACATTAAACAATGTGCATTTTGAATGAGAAGGAATTATGCACTGAATTAAAACTTTCAAGCTAAAAATGACACAATATAACCCTACCTCCCTCTCCAGGGTAAGACAAGATCAGGGTTGATCTTGCGAAAGAAGTACTCTCCTCCAGGTTGGCGTCCACTGAGACCTCGGAACGTCGTGTCATCCTTTTCGGAATCCTCTTCCACCAAGGGTTCTTCTGGGTTTGGTCTCATCATACCAATGTATCTGGGTAGGATGTGAATGAAGACCTGTAAATTAAGTTTAACGATCAATTGAAGTTGGACTTTACATGGATTTTAAATTGATATGGAAAGATGCTTTATACCTTTCTAACCCAGTTCGGCATGATATGGGTGCTAGGTGTTCTGTGGTGAAGGTTGAGGACCACCACACTCAGGATGACAGAGAAAGTGACCAGGATCATGGTGAACATGACATAATTGACGATGATAGGGATACCAAGTGACGTCTCTGGGACTCTGTCAGCCAGTAGGAGCATAAAGACAGTCAAAGCGATGAGGACAGAGATAGAGAGAGTCATCTTCTCCCCTAAAAGAAGGAAAATGGAAAGAACAAAGATGGAAACGATCTAGGATTCACACCGAAGCAGGAAAACCTTACACTAGACTGGTTTTCTAAAGAAATAATACTTGACCTTACAATGTGTACATACTTGCTTACCAAAAAACAAACCTAAAAATTGACTTCCCACCATGTACACACAATTTTATAGTTAGATATTTAACCATGTATGCTAAAGAGTTAGATGTGTCGGGGGTTGAGCGTCTAATTCACCTAGAACAGTGGTTTTAAAACACCATGACCCTTAGGGTAAAAGAACAGGATTATAACAACAACTAACTCCACAGCATTTGAAAGCAGTTACATTAAACATATATACCGCTTATGATTCTTCAGCAAAAAGCACCCCCTTTCATATCAAAGTGTCAAATGTGCTTACCTGCTCCAGGAGGCAGGTAGAAGACAAATATAGCTAACACACTGGTGAGGATACAGGGGACGATTATGTTGATGATGTAGAAGAGAGGTTTTCTCTCTATGATGAGGTAGAAGGTGATGTCCTCATACAGGTCATCACCAACATTCTTTCTGCTTGGTTTGTGACGGATGGCCCATTCTCCATTCTCTGCAGAGGAGAAGAAAACACTCAAGCATGTTAGGGTTAGCGGGATTAATAACACCATATTAAATATGGCTGTGGATAAGTGTATATTTGGGAAAAAAAACCTGTAAAAGCATTCTTATCAATGACTATCTCCTGGATCTCTGCCCCACTTTCATCAAGATAAAACTGCAAGTCAACTTCTGAGGCGTCATAGGTGTATGAGCGGAAAACCATGCTGCAGTTCTGCCAGTCAAACGGGAAATATGCCACCTATGGATTACAAAATTAAGGCAAACTTTATTCATGCCACCAACAGGAACTTACAGTTTTGTCTTCTTCAAATATCTTTGAAACACAAGGGTGTTATCTTGTCAATCTTGTTGTTTAGATTTGTTAAAGGTGTATAAGAATGCATAAAGATTTCATACTTCATTGTCCAACTTCTGACACCTTTGTTATAAAACAAAAGTTGAACAGTAAGTAGAAAAATTATAAAACAAATCTTATTTGGTTGATTTAAAATATTATTTCACAAAACTTGCTGGCATCCTTAATATAACACTTTGCGGATATAGTTTAGCCATAAGAATGCAAAGAACAATAGAAAGGTTTTTATAATAGGATTTATTTCATGTTTATTGCCAAGGTTCATTTCTATTTTTTTTAAATGCCAGTCCCATTGGCTGGATAGAATCTGATAACCACAGCTATGCTCATATGAAGGAGGTTAGTTTTGTACCTCAATGGAGCAGGAACTGCGGTAGATGGCAGGAGGCAACCAAGAGACCATACCATTACTGTAAACCAAGACATTAACGTACAGAGCCACATCAAACTGCCCGTCGTGACTGTTGGAGAAATAAAGACATAAGTGAGACTCAGTTTACAAGTTTTCCATCTCTCCTCTATGTGGATAAAACAGACATTTGATCAATGAAAAAATATTCTAACTATCTGTTGGGATCTGTTTTTTGTTAACATGTCTGTTTGCCATTTCCCTCAGTTCTCCACAAGATGGCGTCTTGGAGTTTGGTTGGCAGCCCTGGTTGCAGAAGGTGTTTTTACATACACCTGCAAATCATCTTCATCAGTGAAAATTTAAAGGAGCTTGCAGCAAGTTTGCCTGAGTCATTATGTGTAGCCTCTGAGTTCCAAGAGCTGTGGATGTTTGGATCACTGTATTCTTTACTTTCAGGTACCTATGATCCTGTTCCTGCGAAATTATGTTGACTGCAATGCTAATAATCAAAGACCTGGTTTCTTCAAATCAGCTCCAGGCTCCTTGCTCCACATCCATCAATTCACTTTAAACTTGTTCCACTCTCAATTGTGCTCCCTGGGCTTTAAACCCTCTAGTGCAGGCTTCCTCAGTTTTGATCCTCGAGGGCCGGTGTTCTGCACCTTTTAGATCTGTCTCTGTTTCAACACACCTGAGTCAAATAATCAGGTCATTAGCAGGACTCTAGAGCACTTGGCTGCATACCGAGGAGATAATTTAACAATGGTGTTCAGGTGTGGAAGTAGAGATGCATCTAAAATGTGCAGGGCAACGGATCTCAACGGCCAGATTTGAGGATGCCTGCTCTACAGTAGTGTGCAGAACCTTTGTTTCCTGGATAAGCTCCGAGTTGGATCATTCTCCCCACCTCAGACCCCCATCATCTCTCCATGGTGGACTTGCATTACTCTTTAAAATTAGCATCCAGTACTCTTTACCCATTCAACCTCACAGCTCACCTTTGCTGTTTTTCTCCAGAGCTCCATTCAACCTGACGCCCAGCATGGGCCCTGGAACCATTCTTTCTGTCCCAGCTAATACTCAAATCAGTTGTTTTTGTCAAATAAAAACATAAACCTTTCCCAGTCCCCTGAGTGTTACTGCATCTGAGTCAGACACTTGCCTACCATCATGACACCAGCCAAAAAAGCTGGAGTGGAAGTATCAGAAAGTAGGAGTCATGCTTCTAGGAACGCATTTAAGAGTGAATTACTTTTACTGTTTGAAATAAGTGAAAATGATTATCCATTTTCTCAACTCTTCTCATTTATTCTGGGTACATGTTGGCGATAGTCTCATTAAACATTAGTGTATAAAATATTGACTTTAGTAGAGGAGAGAAGTAGCAGGCAACTGAACTCTGTTTGGCCAATAGCTTGATTATTAATTCAGGTAGCTGTTAGCTTGAGTCAGACTAGCTGTAGACCAGACTCTGACTAGGTTTTGAGTTATTTCTGAGAAAATGTTAGCTTGATTCACATTGACGAAGGTAAAAGCCAACAGCTAACTGTTTACAGCATCACCTAAAAAAATTGAAGCGTAAAAAAACAAGGTATAGGTATGAAACTCAGGGGATCTCCAAATTTCCTATTTCCGGAATGTTGTGGTTTTGTTGTGGGGGAAAATTGTTTATCTTGAAAGACACTATAAATGAAATGTACTAATGTATGCAACTGATTAAATCACCTGCCTCCTAGCCTAAAGACTGTGTTGGTGCAGATAGGTCACTCACTTGTTTATGAGGTAGATGTCAGGACGCCAAACCTTGTTGGGAGGAATTCTCAAAACCGCAATATTATCGTATTCTTCTGGGTTCCATGACAGCCTGTAGTCTGTCCAATTCTGAGATGGAAAGAGGAATAAATAAAAGACATTTTTTTGGTATAACCGATATCAAAAAACACTACTACTACTTGATGTGAGGGATTGCTGTTGAATTAATGAGTTAATGCAATTAGCTGGTTTTCCTTAGTTAGAAAACTTTTCTGAATGATTGAATTTGTAAAGTGCCTTGAGATGATGTCTTGTGAATTGGTGCTATGTAAATAAACAAAATTGAATTGAAATTACTCTTATCAGAGATTAAAACACTAGAAGTTAAAGAAATAAAAGTGCCAAGTCTGTATTAAAGGCACTAAGAAAAGTTCAGGATGGAGACTCAGGATTCCTACCAGGTTCATGAACACGTTAGTTGTCATCTCGCCGTTTTTTTCATTCTGTTTTGGGACAGACAGGAGAGATTGGTGTAAGAGCCGCTCAGGACTTGATATAAAGCATGAAGTTTGGATGAAAAAACATACAACCCCTGGGTCATTAAGTGTTTTTACGCTTGTTAAATGGGAACCAAATTTACCTAGAAAGAAAGATTTTTACATGAGCACATTCTTGGCTAAATAATTGGTTCCTCTGCTTTTTAACAGTGATTAGTAAGCTAATGTAATATTTAAAAGAGCCCTTAGATAGAGACTGATCTTAATACTCTGTTATCAAAGAGATTAGTTTTGCCCTCAGTTCAGCTGAGTAAAAACTGTTAAGAGAAAAAACAGCTACATTAAGGAAATGAGCTTCATTTTGTATGTTGTCATAATATCTGTTTCTAGATACTTTTTCTTTTTTTGTATAAAACAAACAAAATTATGGTTTGTTTAAAGGTTTTAGGAGGAAAGAAATCCTCAGATGTTTAAATGGCTAAAAGGAATACATTTTCTTTATTGGAAAAGTTTACATTAAAAGAAACTGATTAAAGAAAAAAAATACATGAAATTAGCTACCAAAAAACAAAGGAATTTCTTAGAAACAGAAAAGAAAAGATTTCACATTACACAAACATTTAAGTATTAGTGTTTATATATATA
>JAUZNJ010035535.1:0-12218 GCA_034780135.1 Jordanella pulchra
TTTACCAAAGTCATATTTTGGAGCGGTACCTATACTTTTACTTGACTCTGAGATTTCAGTACTTTATACAACACTGCACATAAGGGCTGCACATGTGTGCCAGTGTTACAGAACATAAATAAGTGTCTGTTCTCCCAGAGATGATCTGATAATGTCCTCTCATGCTGTGCTATACAGAGGCTTTGTTAACACTGATGAAGATTCAGTAACTGAGATGTTGAGGGGGCTGCAACTAATGGCTGCCTAGCTTACTTTAGAGGTCAAAGGCAGAGGGAATGTCTTAGCAGCGGCAAACATGCCCATGTACCCACTGCTTAGACCGCTCCAGCACACAGCAATTACCATTCGATCGCAAGACTGCCAATGTGCTGTAGCTGTGACTCAACGTAAAGCATATTATTGATGTGTGTTTCCTGCCTGGGCCTCATTTCAGAAAGTGGGATTAATCTATTCTGAGTACATAGCAGTGAACCAGGGTCAACTTATTCCGCTTTGCAACATTCAGGAGGTGATATCAGTCAGTTAACTTGACTCTGAGTGAATTCAGCCAATATTTCAGGGTAAGCGTGAGCATATAAGAAGCCATTGTCAATGAAACACAGAAAGCACAAACCCCAATGGCAACAGAAGGAAATGATCTGCCTCAAACTGTGCATTGCTTGCAAATTGAACATCTATTTTAATGACGCCATATGGAAATTACAACAAACATAATAAACAAAAAGGCAGTACTGTTCCTGCTCCAGAATAAGGATATTAAACATTGCAGAGACCACTCATTGTAGGGGGATTTGATGGAGAATTAAATTTATACTCTCAACACAACACTTATTTTACGTAAAGAAATTTTTTGTCACAAGATATAACCCAGCAATCACAAAAAGGACTTGGGAGAAAATCAAGACAAATTATAACAATGCAGTTATATAAAGTGTGGTCTAGTTATCAGCTATTGTTATGTTTAACCTTTAAATACTCAATTACATATCTTTCATTAACCTTATTTGACAAATATGATTAATATACAAGAAATTAAACCTTGGTTATGACTTAATATGAAAAATAAAAAAGCAGACATACAACTGAAACTGACATTTTTTCTGTCCTTCTCTGTGAAATAGCTGTTCAAGCTGTATTTACAAGAAACCATACAAACATTGTCAATCAAAACGGAGAATCTAAAAGCATCTCACAGTAAAACACAACATTCTTTATTTAGTGAAGGAGCAGTGAATGTAAATACCATCTATGCTTGCAATTGTGTCTGTAAGTCGAAAACTATATGAATAGATATTACCTGTGATCCAGACATAGCCTTAACCGAAGTTCAGTGGATGTTTTTAATTTCATTCATCTTATTTTATTCATTAACGATGACATTGTGAAGATATTGTGATGATCTGAGTGTATGGTAACAGTTGAACACTATATAGCTGACAGTTTGCCTTCAGCAACAAATAAAGTGCAGCACAAGGAACATGTGATATCCATGATATCTGACTAAAATTTTGAGAATAATTATTTAATCTAGCAGAAAAAAACCTATGCTCGAAAACCCATAAATCTGCATTAAAAATGCATCTAATCGTGTAGTGCAATGAGCATGTGCTAACCAACATATATGGGCTGCTGCAGGAAAAGACAGGACAATATTCATGCCTTTCTTGTGTCTGATCTAAGCTTGAATGTGCAACATACTTCAGAAAATCCTTCAGGAAAGCTGTTGTACCAAGACGACTTGGTACAACAGCTTTCTGCGATCAAAAATTTAGGGTATGCAGGGAGCTACTCCTGAACATTTTCCCACTTCTGATTTATGCTACTTTATGAAACAGGGCCTGGGTTGTGCCATAGCAGTTTATCCGCTGTCATTGGTAGGCTTGCATGTTGTCAGCAGTGTCTGCTGTGGGGGAGGAGCTGTGGACTGAAGGCTGTAAAAAGTGTTTGTTCAAATTTTCAGGCTAAGTCCACAGTTTTCCCAAAACTCACATTTTCAGCTTTAATGTAATTATTTTATTTAGCTAGGGGGGACTTATACTTTGAAGTCACTTTAAATTTATCTACAGGGTACATTTATAAGGAGCGTACACATATTCTTTATATTTAACACTTCATGTTTGAAAAAAATATATTTCTATATTTTTTATCATATTTAGAGTCGCCTAAACCTGTTTTGTAAACACGCTAACATACATGGTAAGAGAAGAAACAGTAGAGTGGCAGCAGCTTTATTTATGGTAGTAATATATTTTCCATACTGGCTGAAATGGGCTCTGAAATGTCAAACTGTATTTAGATGTATTAATATATATATAACAATCCCTACTGGGGTTTGCATATAGGTCATTCTTGTTCTCACAGTATGTTTCTTTGGTGTTTTTTTCTTTTGTTTTTTTTTCCAGTTAATGCTTCAAAATCCAACACCTATTTATACCAGAAATTATCATATTTTGTTATTGTTTTCCTCATCTGTCAAGCACCGACCAAATATTTTGTGCAGTTCTCTGTAAAAGAATTACCAAAACCTTCTCCTATAACCTGATTCTATTTTTTGTTTTTTTTTTGTTTTTCAGTGCAAGAATTATGATTAGTCTGATTATACAAAACCACAGTATGTATTATTAGCCGACTGGGATTTCTGTGACTTGTTCTAATTTACAATTTAGAGCAGTTTCTACGGAGCTATGTTATATGTGTAAGTATGAAACAGGATCAACTGAGCAGTTTAAGCTGCTTTTTTTGTACAATCCTTGGTAGCCTCATGCCACCTTTCTGACTGTTTGGCTTTTTAGTAAAAAAAACGTGGCCTTTAAAAAAAGCTTTGCTTGTTTTTTAAGACACCTATTTATAAAGATCTGTTTCAGCCTAAATAATAAATTGTACTGATTTGCATTTATTATGAAATAGCTTCAAATATGTAATTTTTTTACAGTCAGTGTACATATGAATTAATATGCACTCTATATAATATGCACTTTATACTTGATTTTAAAATATTTATGTTATGTTAAATATCAGATATTATCAGATTTATTAGGGCTCTAAATTGGCGATTTGACCCCCTGAATCGATCATTTGAACCACCTATTGCTGCATCTACAGCTGTAAGTCTTTGGAGTCCTTGGATCCACACCAGCTTTGCATTTAGAATAGAAATGTATTATCTATTCCACTTTACAAAATCACTCTCCTAAGCTAGATTAGATGAATAGCACCTGGGAACAGGTCACCCTTCAAAAAGAGACCCCACTCTAAATGGGTTTTTATCTGGTTAAAATAAAGGTTAAATAAATAAAATACAAAAAAAAAATCAATTCACAATTAAATGTTGGTATCGACTTTGGTTGTTTATCGGTCGATAGAAGCTACAGTTTAAAAAGAATGAGTTTTAAGGTAATCGTATTGTCTCCGTTATGATGTTTTTTAGGGAAACAATTCAGGATATCTGACAATTTTGACAAAGTAGAGCCAGATTGACTAAGAAAAAGACTGTAGCAGTTAATTTGCTACAGTAAATGTGTCCTTGGATTTAAATGTGTGTGTTTGTGTGTGTGTACCAGGTTGTTTGTCCTGTGTGGACTGTTAACCTCTGCAGAGTGCAAACCTCATCATGTCCAGTGATCGCTGCAGATAAGCATTGGCCCAGACAGGAGTAAGCATGTATGGAGGATGAATGTATTGAGAAATGGCTGAATTTAAATCCTAGATTTTGACCTTATGTTGGAGTGATCTGAGACAAATATGGACCGATTGTTTGATATAGATAAAAAAAAAAGTGGACTTGTGGATTTGAGCTGTATGAATACAGAGAATTACAGTTAATTCAATATAATTAGCATAAGCTGTACTTGTGATTGCATTTATGGTTACAATAAACATGGTTCTGCTGGAGGAATTCTTAGTTTCAGAGATTGCTACAAAGTCAATAACACAGTGTAAGCAACAACTCAATGGTGCAATCTGCTGGATTTCCTCAGACATGACTCTTTAACCAGTCTGTCTGTGGGATTTGAATGACTTCAGAAAGTGCCTTGAGATGACGTGTTCTGATTTTGCACAGTATAAGGTAAATAAAATATATCTGTATTGAATCGAATATTTAGTCATTTTGAAAATCTATCTCATGAAAAAAAAAACTGTCTTGTGCTACAAGGTTTTTTGGATAAGAGGTAAAAGATATTCAATAAACAAGAAAATTGTCTAGGTTACTTCTGATTTAATTCATTTCCTTTAGTTAATCAGATGGAAACCACTTTGGGATCAAGATCTTATTTGACACAGAGACCTGTGCAGGAGTCTGCAGCACTCCATCATAAATTATTTCAGGAACAATTTTCGCCCTCATCGAGTTTCTCCTTCAAAATGTAGTATCCTTAAAGACCACCTCTGGAAAAACATATTCAAATCAGTTTAAATTAGCCGATGCATTTAGGTGGTTGATGCGACAGAGCTAGCTAGCCACTAGGCATGCAAATGTGCTTCATGGTGATATAGATAAGGATGAGAGAAAACTGCTAGCAAGGGCATATGAAACAGCTGGGATGTACTGTATGGGCTGCTGTTTGTGTGTCATTTTGCACCCGTGTAAATCAAACAAAAGCTGCAGGAGTAAACTGAAAACCCCAAGCATTATAGGTTTATAAAAGGATCCGTTTTTTTTTTCTTAGAGATCCACCAGGATGCAATATCAACTTGAGAAAATGAGCTTCTGATGAATGCTAAGGCAAGAGCCGTGACTGCAGTGTGTTAGTTGCTGCTTCACTGAGGTCCACTGGGACGGTGCCACAGATGCTGAAATAAAGGGGGACACTTTTTGCTTCAGCCTGCAGACAAGAGGCACAATCATTTCCATAAGAAGTCAAGTTATGTTTTTGCTCCCTGGTTTGGTTGTTATGATGTAAAGCTTGCTTCTAATTTGTTAAGATGGTTTTCTGGGCCCCAAAAGAGTCTTAGATTTAATAAAGACGGAGAGGATGGTGTCTGGATTTTTTTTTCCAAAAGTATTCAAAGCTCTTCAACTTTATCACAACCTCAGACTTTAACACAGTTGCTGCACAATCTCGAATATCCGCAAAAATTGAGAATTCACTTCTGTCATTTTACAGCTCTGAATAGGTATAAAGAAAACATAGTATATAAAAAATGTTTGTACCAAAGTAGTTTCCTATTTTCTATTTTGATTGTCTAAAGTCCATTGATGTGAAGTAAGTTGATAACTACTTACAAACAATAATTTGACACATTGATCGCCCATAACCAATCTCCAAAGTCTTGTGTACATTTTACCCATCAGTATTTTTTTCTTTTGAATGCCTGAATAAATAAAAGATCACACAAAAATCCTTGAAGGAGCCATTGTTCTACTAGTTTTGTTTTTGGATAGCCTTAAATTCAGGTTGAAATGAGCATTTGGTTCTTACAACGGGACTTAAATGCCAAACAAATTCAGCCGTTTTGGATGTGATCAACCATTAATTGGTTGTTATTATCAGTTCCATAGAATGGCTTCAGACTGTGCCTGTGTTTCTTATGTCTAATAATATGTGGCTTATTATTGATAACAGCCTATTCGGCTGTGTCTAAAACCTGAAGTTTACAATTTACCTACTTTATACTTTTTACAAACTTTATTTACAATGTACCTACTTTCGTTAAAAACTGCATTTTAAAGCTTTACTTGAAATTAATTCAACATGTTTCAGTCTCAGACTTTTTAGTTTTGGTTTGTTTAATAAAAGTGACAATGTTTATTTTTTTCATTTTTACATTTTTACAGCCATTTAATGGGATGATAACATCCTAAGTGCCATGAAAAATCTGCTTTTAATCTATCATAGTCTACATCTTATTACAGCTGTAGATTTGTTCCCTGTCTTAAAAGTAAAAGTGATAAAAGTTTGGTTAAGTATTGTAAAAGGATTAAAACAGTCGAAAGTCATTTTTTGCATGATTTTGTTTAACTATAGTGAGACCCATAAATAGTAAGCCAGGCTTGTTTGTAACAAAGTTTAGGTTGATATCTGTCCTTAAATAACCAGAATGTGACAGTCAGAAAATAATTGGAATGTTTTTTTTCAAACAGGTGCACTGTGCACCAGTGCTGGTCTAATCATCCCAAATACCTCCACCTGCTCTCTGCTCTGATCCTCATCAGTGTTCATCAGATCCACCTGCTTCCTCCCCTATATAAACCTTCTTCTAACTGGTCCCAGATTGCGGACCTTCGTTGAGTTTTGTTCCTTGTCCTACCTGATCATCTGAGCCTGCCTGAAACCCTGCCGTACTTTTTGTGTTTTTCAATTTGATCACATCGCTGGCTTTTTACATCTCAACTCTCCCCAGAAGAACCAGTTGCAGTTCCTGATGATCATTGTCTTTCCAGCTCCTGTTTCACGTTCAAATAAGTTGGATTCTGTCAGATTCTGGGCCCTTTGTATACCCTCATTACAACTGGGTAGAAACCCCGCTTCAGTTCCAACACAGTGCTTCATTTTAAAATGTAAAAAGAATAAAACACACAAACATACAAAAAATGTTGAAGTGTTATCATTTAAAGGGTTTCATTTTTTTTCCAGTTTAAAATGCTTTTTCAGTATTTCATTTGCAGTCCATAATTAAGAACAAAACAGCATTTGTTTAACAAAAATAGTTAAAAACACTTTTAGATAATCAGACGGGCGCAGTGGTTAGTCCTACTGCCTTGCAGCAAGAAGGTTCTGGGTTCGGCCCCGGCCTGGGGTCTTTCTGCATGGAGTCAACGCATTGAACTATCTATAGTGTGTATTATAAGATCGATACATCCAATGCACTTAGAAAATAAATGTACTACCTATTTTACTTTACAAAATTACTCCAGCTTAGTTAGATGTGATAACTGGGAACATCAAAGACAATTCTCAATTTAATTCAGTTCTGGACTTGGGCTGTTCTTGTTTAACTTTATTACAGTCAGCCTGCTGGCTGTGTTCCCTACATCGCTTATGGCAAAATTCAGTGGCTAAAGGAAGTGTATGCATACAGCATGTCACAGAATTGTATTTCTATAAACTCGTTCTCTTCTAATTTTCATGTATGGGTTAACTTGTATTGGTAGAGTGGTATGGATACTCCTTCAAGGCTCTGGAGTTTCAGATTTAGTCAATTTTGAGTCTTTAAATTCTGATGATTCAAAGTTTAAAATGACAGAAACTTCATCATAATTTGGGACTTTTTCCTCATTTGCCTTGATGAAAGAGCAAAGCTTTAACAGCACTGTAGTAGATATTAGATGTCAGTGTGCTTGTCAGAATTATGACAGACCACATAGTTAACCTTAACAGACCAAAGACATGTAGAGCTATTGATTCCCCTTGAAATATGTGACAGCAAGTCCTAAAATACCATTTTGTTCAAATAATTGCACTAAGGGTATTTCTAATTATATTTCGTTCAAATTCCAAGGGTTCATCAAAGGAATAGATTACCATCCAGCCAAGTGTTAATGTCCTTTTTACTGGTCCTTAAATTAGTCTACTTGTGAACCCAAATCTGCAGCATGGCATCAAAGGTTCTCTGCACATTGCTCACTTTGTTGTGCTCACCAAAAATGTAGATCAAAGTCTTGCTGAGCTTCAGAAGCTGCCTCTGCTTCAAATAAAATCTCAAGTATTGCAAGAAAGCTGTGCTCCTGCAAACGGTGGAGAGCTTACGAATTCAGAACCAGAAACATGACTGTTTTATAGTATTCATCATCAAATAACAGGTTTTACACACACAGCTGGATCTAAGACCACCAGGGAATACCTGCAAAGCCAAGTGTGACATGACATGGCGGCCATGTGCCGCAGACGGGGTGAATCGATTGAAAGGCGATTTAAAGATTACATCAGAGCTCCACAGATACATCTATATGCAGCCTGGGTCTCTCTTTTTATGCAGTACGAAGGCACTTGCAGTGATCACTAATCAGTGCGTCAGCACTGCGCACTGACTGAAGTAAACAAATCAGGCGATTACAGAAAATACAGTGGTGTTGCATGAAACAGTTTCCAGAAATTTGGGATTCAGATCAACTTGCACTGCCTTGCATAAATATTCATACTGCTTTACTTTTTTATGTTTTATTACAACAGACCTCCATATATTTCATTAATATTTTATGTGACTAAATAAAATACACCGCATAGATGTGAACTGGGAAGAAAAATAATGCTTGTTTTTCAATATCTTCAGAAAATAAAATGTGGCATGCATTTTTTGATCATCTTTGCAAAGAGAAACAATGTTTTCTGTTAGCCCAGGCTCAGTTTGATTTGGTGTAGACAATTTGAGAACACAAAGGTTAATTTTGACCTTTCTAACACATGAGTTTGCTTTGAATAAACCATTCCATTACAGTTCCAGTTCTGTTTGTGGCTGGTTTTATACTGTAGTGTCAACTTGCATTAGGTCTTAACTGTTTGCTGCTTCTAAGGACTTTTTCAGATATTTTAAGGCATTTAGCTCCTTTATCTTCCATTAACATCTAATCATTGTATCTGTTTCACTGAGTGTCTGCATAGTGTCTGCAGCATGCAGGGTTATTTTTCCACCACCAGTTGCTTTGCTTTAGTTTGATCTTTGATCATAACAGATTCTTCTAGATATTTCTTTTATCCCCTATGCAACTTGTGGCAAACAGGAGAGGTCTTCTTAAAATGATTTTTTACAGTGTGGCCAGTCTTGGGATTAATAAAGTATTATTGAATAGAATCAAACAGAATTTTCCCACTCTCCCGCAAAGGCCAAATTTGTGGAAAACATGACTCATTCTGAGATAAGGATTTCTGAAACTCCCCCAGAGTTACCATTGGTCATCTTACTACTTTTCTCAATGTTTTCCTCACCTGTCTAAGACTGAATCTTTTCATTTTAAGGACAAAGAATTGAACAGTGCTTTATAAGATCCAAGGTTTGGTTAATCCAGTTTTTCGGTTTGTGCTAAAACATAATTTTCTTTTTTTAACACAAGTATAACTGTGATGCTTTTTTTCCAGTATGAGCAAGCCATGTATTGTAGATTTGAAGGAACAGCTGCACATATTCATTTTGTTGCTGATCCACAGCAGGAGCATGAGATGGGGCTCAGAGATTATCCAGATTTATTTCAAAGGAAAAACAAAGCAGTAAAGTGTTCACAGCTTTAAAGAAATATCCATAAAATATTAGCTTACATGGCCGATTGTCCCTCTTTCCTCACTTAAAGAGGTTTGCTGAAGCTGCTTATGTGTTGGCACTGTCTCTCTGAAACCACCATGATACATATAATTGGATTGTTTTGTTCCTTAGATTGGGAAATGCTAAGAATAAAGAACCTCTAAAAGAATTGAAAGTTCTGTTTCTGCAATTTGCTGTCATTTCCAGGTCAAACAGGCATAAAATTAGATCTCTGATGCATTCAGTCTTTGGGGATCTCGAGCTAAAGAAAACTTAAATTAACTCCATGACAGTGAATCACATGTATGTCATGAAGATGTTTAGTATTCGATCATCTTTATTGCCTCTGCATCCTTTAAAATGCTTCCTGCAGGGCTGCTTATGTGCGAAGAATTGACAAAAATAACTGTTTGTTCTTTTTAAAAGCTGGTGAATTTATAGCTGCTGTCCACTATAAGAAGCATAGGAGACTTAAAAGACTTGAAAGCATATCAACATGCACTCTAGCCTTCTGCTGTCATGCTGCTTTAGCAGAATATTGTTCCAGCTCAGTAAACCAGACATTCCAATCTGAGTGGTCTCTCTTTATCCATGAATATGCCATGAGTTTTTACAGTAGCCCACTGCATTCTTGTCCTACTTTCCAACATCCTCTCTCCTTGTTTGTCTGTTAAATGTGACGTGCTTGTTGCCCTTTCACTGACCTCTCCAAGGTGTCAGACGGCAGGAGAAGCCGAGCGGTTCTGTCTGTATGCATCTGTCGTCTTTTGCTCTGTGAAATTCGATTCACTGACACTCCTGCATCTTTTTGGTTCCCATAAATCTCAGCTGTCTGTTCAGGTGCTGCAAGCATGCCATTTGTTTCACTTAGGGTGCTGTCGCCCAACCCTCTCTCTTCTCTCTACCGTTCTCTGCTTTTAAATGGCTTGCAACTCATAAAAGAGCCCATGACGCAATGTCCAGGTCTAACAATACAACCTGAGAAGGCAAGGAATAAGGTTTGACCTTTAGCTCGGAGCAGACAAACTGTGTGTTGGATTAAGATACACTTCCACAGCCAGGATGTTGGGATTACCTTCAGCTATATTTAAGACATTATCGCTAATTCAGTTTATCAAATCAAAGGGTATCAATGAGCTGTAATTGAATGTACCCTACTCACTTACACATATGAATCTTTGTCTCCCACTGGGGCTTTAAAATTGTCTTCTGAGCTTTACACTGCAATAAAGACAGCAGAGAGCTTAATAAAAGTAATTGCAATTTAATAGATGCTACCTGCCAGATTAGGTGGAAACCGGGGTTTCATATTGCATCGTTATCTTCACTGAGACCTCTTCCTGCTCTCACTGGCTATATTTATATAGTGCAGCCCCATCCAGACATAGGAAATAATATTGTTAGCAGCAAGACCACACTTTCACACACAGTGGTTGGCCTTATGTGAGCACTTGTAAAACCTGCGGCTTACTCGCCTTCACCTCTTGACAACACTGGGCGGGCCGGCTGAGTAATAGAAGGATGTGGTGTTATTTGCGACGGCTGCCCCAATGAATCTGTCCTGCTTGTTTACAGAGCTTGGCTGGAGGTCTAACCTGATATAACATTGCTTTAGGCACTCAAAAGAAACTAAGGTTGTTTGTTTTTCGGTTTCTGCCAAAATGTTCAGTTTTCATCGAGGAGTGGCTGGTTAACTATTAGTTTTGTCATTTGAGACAAATTGAAAATTATTGCAACTAACAATGTTCATTTGAACTTTTCAACAAAGTTATAACCTACAAAGTATTTTTACAATTAATATTTATATATATTTCTCACATCATACCCACAAACTTCAGCAAACTCACAAACTCAACACAAAGTGGTTAGTGTAGTGAAAAAAAGTTTTAAACCGTTCTTTTTTTTAAGAATTAATTCTGAATAGTGTGGAGTGCATTTTTAAGAGACCTTTTTTAAACTAATACACAGGAAATAAATCTAAGCTGTGTGCAACACTAGTGCTAAAACTCACACTAGCATTATTTTACCATAATACAGTGAAGGAAACTGTGGTGGTAGTATCATGCTGAGGGATTGCTACAGAGAAATAATACCTGAAATCCAAACAGATCCTACAGACAATTTAAAGCAGGAGCTAAACTTCAACCTCTATCTAAACAACAAATTTAAAGTTAAAGAAAACATGTGGAAAAAAAGATGATCTGAAAAGATAAAACCAACGTTTAATTTTTTTGACTTATACTTTAAATTTAACATAGGGCAATATGATTTTAAACATACATAACTATGCCCACGATAAAGCATGGTTGATGCAGCATCATGCTGTGGTGATTCCGTTCTTCAGTATCAAGTCAGAATTCTGTCACAAGTGACCCACATTTTAAACAAATCAGAAACCTCACTTTTCTCTGTATCAGGACACAGAATAGTGACGTTGGTCAAGGGTTAACGACCCCCTGAAGTCAGATGAATGTGACCTGGCTGTACAAATACAGGTCACATAGCCAAGTGGTTCGGCTCACATTTGAAAAAATTGGATCTGTGTTGTTCAGACTGATAGAGTCACATATTGGCAAAGAAATCAGATTTGGTTCCTTTCAGTCTAAAGTGTGAACGTAGCCTTAGTTTAGCACATTCACTGATGTGTTCTGACAGCAGTAGTCATATGCTCTAAAATGAATAGTGTTGCATTTAGAACTTTGCATGAGTTAAGTTAATGTTAGCTTCACTGTTTATATTGGGAAAACTAAGGCTTAAATCAACTCTTGTTTATAGTTGAACAAAGACATTTACCTTTCTAATCAGTTTGTAGCTACTGTTAGAATTTTTCTTCTTTTGTGTGCAGCATTGTCTTTATAAATTTGTCAGTTGATAACAGAGGTCGCTGTTTGATATAAAAATCAGAATTCTAATCTATAAGAGAACAACTACTAGCCTGAAGATGCTTTGGATTGTTACTAGCTGCAACTAGGCCTGTCACGATAGCACATTTTGCTGAACGATTAATTGTCTCAAAAAGTTATTGCGATAAACGATAATATTGT